>KZ505957.1:399014-419848 GCA_002844005.1 Limosa lapponica baueri | reverse complement strand
GAGAAGTTCGCTGCCTGTCTGACTGTCATATCCCTGGGAGTATCAAACAAGGAGCAAGCAGATCAAGAAGAAAAAGCATCAGCTCTTTTTTTTGGCTTTCAGGGACCAGCAGAAATACGGAGAAAAATTGCTGGTGGTGGATATATCGACCTGTTTTCATTATAACTTCAGTGTTTCTTTCAGCTGAAAGAGAAGATATGATATGTCTTGATTAAATGAAATGTCATCTGAGTGTTGAATTAATTACGTAGAACATGGGCAAGGGCTTGGTATTGTATTAATTTGGATGCTCTGGAGAAAACATCAATAGGCTGTTTGCAAATGATAACCTTATACTTTGTCATCTTCTATGTAGGGATCTTCCAGCTTTTTGCAAACAGTGATATATTAAGCTTGGTAGAGGTAGGAAAGCATTAAAATTTCTCTTTTGTACAAGCTACAGTAGCACTAACTTTCAGGCTTTTCCTCTGCAGTTCAAAGGCAATGGGAGTTTGATATGCAAAGGTGTGTAGGACTGGACCCTAAATAAACCATTAAAAGCTTTTCTGGTGCCTCTGTCCTACTGAGTTGCACAGGACCTGCAGAAAAGCTGGTAGGAGAAGACCAGATTTCCATGGCTTTCAGTACTGAAGTTTTTTAATTAATATTGAGTTGTTCCCTGCCTGGTGGTTCATTAAGAACCAGCCACAGCCAGGGTTTGGCAAAGATCAGGATCATTTTTACGAGCCCAGGTTGACTCAAGTGAGTTGTCACATACTGCTTTCTGGGAAAAAGCAATTATAACTCAGGAGGTTCTGATTTGGAAATTATTTTGGCAGATACATTCTTTTAAAATGTATTTATGTATGCTAAAGCAGTAGTGAAGATGAGGTGATGGGAAAGGTGAATCAAAGCAAAAGTCTGTTTGAGTGGGGTCACTCTGTTTTATTTCAGAGATGGGCTAAAAGCAAATTTGAAGATATTCCCTGGAGCTGGCACCACGTTTAATAGGTCATATAGGGCTTGAGGAGGCGCTGAATCCAACTCCTTGAACTTTATAAAAGCGCTTGAAACCTGCCTTTTTGAAAGACCACATGGGCAGAGATATAATGACTAATCTACCCACAACATCTCAGCCCTGGTTTGGGTTCTATTAGGGGCAAGGCAGGGTAATTGTGCGGGTTCACTGCCTGCTGAACCCTTTCCCCGTCTCCTAAAGATGGCCAAGGCAGATTCTGTTACGTATCGAAGCACAGAGCCCTCCCCAGCCAGGTAGCATATATAAATAGCAGGAATCATTACTGGCAATTGTTGTGTGAGATTTTATAGCGCAGACGTAGTTTTATGGTTATGATTTATTTTTACGGTTCATTGAATCATGGCCCCCAATTTACTTCATAGCTCTCCAATGTCAACAATTATCAGGCAGCTGCTAATTGGGGCTGGATCAGGATCAGCAGCCTATCGCTGAAAATCTCCGTGGGTGACATTTCTGACACCCCCGAAATCAATGGCAACAAGCCCGATGACACCGAGAAAGCCAGAAACTTCCCTGCTCCCCTGTGCCCATCTCCGATGACAGGTTTGCAGAACTCAGAACGAATCCTGATTTCCATACTGATAAAAGCTAATGAAGCATGGAGGAGCATCATTAAGCCATGAACAGTTTTTGCATTAGTGGCTGGATGCAAGGGAGGGATCAGAGAGAACTTTCTTGTGTGTCAGTGGTTGTGTAACTGAGTTGGGATAGTGTTCTGGAGAATTCAACCTGTGGATAAGCATGAGAGAAAGATGAAAGATAAGGGAAGAAGGAGGAATTATGGCATCATTAGAAGAAATGGCAAAAGAGTAAAAGCATTAACTTTTTTGACAACTTTTCTTAAATTTCAAATTCCTGAAAAAGTAGCAAAAATTTGAAAATAAAATGTAGACTTGCCATAATTTGTGTCCAAAAAACCACCCCAATGGCAACAACAATCTCAGATGTGATGTCAAAATCTTTTTGGTGTCAAAATCTCTTTAAGCCTTTAGTTAAATTAAGTTGCGTCTTCTACGGGGCAAAATACTCAACAATGGTGTTCCCCACCTGCTGTAATAGTGGCAGAGACCAACATGCGCTGTGTGGCCCTTGATGTCCCCGTTGCCACCTGTCCCACGGCTCTCAGGAGGCAGAGCCTGCAAACCTCATGACAGCTGTAGGGTAGGAGGGGCAGGAGGTCGGTACGTCCAACCTGTCTCTTCCGCAAGCTTAGATGGCAGATCACGGTAATCTTTCTGAGCTGTGCAAACAATCGACATATGTGCGCTCAGGACAATTTGAAAACGTGGATTTGATAGATTTTTAAAAGTCTAAGCCACTCTTGATGGTGTTTTTCTGTCTGAGAAACCACTAAATCTGTCGTGCTCCGCTTGTGTGCCATGCAGGGAGGTTACAAACACCCCAGAACTGATTCCCCCAGCCCTATATTTCACCTTCCTTTTGATTGCTCTGTCATTTTAAGACTTTAGATAATAGGCCATTATTCTCAGAATTGCTATTATATTTTATTAATGGGATGGGGGGAAATTTATTGTCACAAACTCTGAAAGATTTGCACTAGGAGCACTCACAGCTCTTGAAAAGGGCAATTCATTTAGCTGCCTTGTTTGATGGATGTAGACTCTCATCTCTTCCTCTGTACTTTTCCAGGTCCTACCAGCATTTGCAGCCCATGGGGACAGGTCTTCAGCATCAGTGGCAGGAGCAGCAGTTTGGTCTCCAGGCATCGTCCAGAGCTGATCCTCCGCCAGCCACAGTGGTGGGTTGTAGTGGTGGAGGCTGGGTTAGTGCTGGTGGCTGGAGCCCAGAAGATCTGAGTTTTCCTCTCCCATCTGTGCGTGTGGGTGTGTGTACACGTACGTACAGCCAGAACAAGTCTGTTCCTGTTTGGGAGATCAGTGTCAAAAGTGTATTTTGTAAGAGCTGGCCAGGCTCCTGTTTCCACATTACTAACCAAAAGCAGTTAGCTGTTTTTTTGGGGGCCTCTGCTTTTCCAAATCAGTGCACGGCTCTGTCTCTTCCTTTAGAAAAGGGAAGGGAAGGACATGCTCCAGAGCCGCTTTTACAAGAAAGCCTCTCTGTGAAGGTTCCTTAGCAGTTTGTCTCGGCTTGGTGGGGCTGGGTATGTCAGTGTGGACAACTTGTGACTGCAGCAGTAAGGGAAGGAAAAACCCGTGCTGGGGGATGGGGACCAACTTGCAGAAAAGTTTCTGCTCCCCTGGTGCTTACAAGAAAGGAGCAAGTATGGACACGTCGGATCTAGCTGTGTCTCTCCCTTTGTCTCTACAAATCGTACCTTCTCCAAAGCTCCAGATGCTTAGAGCAAGGAGGGGTTTTTTACCCCGAAGTGCCTGAACACCTGAGGCTGAAATTCCTGTTCTCACTTCTGCCTTCCCTTCACCGTGCCGGGTGTCTCCTTCATTCATTATCCTTGGCGGGGCATAAGCCACTAATTGCAGTGTCCTGTGAGCACCCGTAATTTTGTTCAGTGAAAAGCATCATCTGCGGGTATTTTAATACCAGTGCATTAACCCATCCCGCTGCCTCTTGAGTTGTAGCATCTGGAGTGGGTGGGGGGGCAAACAGCAAGAGGTGGCCCTCAGGGGAAATAAGACACCTGTGTGGGAATCAGCTTTTAGTTACCGGCCGTTGCCTGACTGTTGGTTTGTTGTTTTTTTTTTTTTCTCCTTTGACACATTTTTCTCCAGCTCCTTTTTCTGTCAGAGCCAGAAAAAATGGTATTTAATTTGCAGATACAGCCCACAGCTGGAATAAATGTACGCATACCTGCACCTTTGACTGGCTTTAGGTATTTGTCGGGGGGAGCAAAAGTGCTTCCATATTCTTGGATGAGGGTTGTGCATTTTATGCAAAGGAGGAATATAAATTCATATCTACCTATTACAGAAGTAGCAGCTGGTCTTATTAGACTTGCTTGTATCCTAACTGATCTATTGTAGTGACCAAAGTGCTGTTTTATGCTCTGAAAGAGGATGGCCTGTGACAGCTGGAGCACAGGGGGGGCTCTGTGAATCCCCCACGGCCAAGCTCCGTGGTGGTGGGTGCTGGAAAATAACTGTCCTGACAGTCAGCCTGTGCACAGAGCTACTGGGGATCCTGCCTTTGGCTTATTAATGCAAAGACCTCACTGTCATAAACCAACATTGACAAATTGATGTCCTGCATGGAAAGATTTGAAGATGATCTTTCCTGGAAGAAATGCTCCCAAATATTCTTATTGATGGAGCTGGAAATAGAAATGGGAATTATTGACTCCCTGTTCAATCTGTAACCAACAGATTCAACTGTTGAAAGAAATCAATTGGGAAGTCAGTGGGTGCTTTATGATATTTTAGTGGTTCATTTCCAACATTTCTAGTCATACCCTTTCAAATCTCAAGCTTCAAAAAAATCCTTGATTAGGTACAAAGAGTATGGTCTGGTTTTCAGAGCTGCTCAGAACATTTTGAAAATGAGAACAGGGATGTTAGATGCCCAAGTATATACTCAGGAGCCCAGGTTTAAGCATCTGGGTTTGCACGGTTTGTTTCTACTATCTGCACCTTTAAAAAGCAGAAACAACTACCATGTTGCTCCCTACTTATCATTAACCCAAACAATTTGAAGATAGTACATTTTGTTATAAATCAGTCAGTTAATTCTGTTTGTTAGTTCACTTATCAGGCTATAGAAATTTTCTGTACATTAACACCATAAATCTTGCTTTGGCACTGCAGTTTTCAGAGTGACCCACAGCTAGCAGCAGTCAGATTTGTTAATCTTTTCCTTTTTGAATTTTTCTCTCGTTAAGTCCAGTTCTCATGCAGCTTCTTCTGTCTCTTTGCTGGCTACGGAATCTTTAAGGTCCCGTCAGTTCTGGTGATGGGGCTCAAAAGGTCTTTGTGGAGAGCTGCTTTGCATCCTGAACTCAGGAGCAAGTGTTACAGGTCCTAATTTGCAAACAAGGAACTGCTGACACTAATTATTTTTTGTTGTTGCTTATTTATCTCTTGATAATTACTGCAATCCAATTAAAATCATTGTTCCTTGCAGGTGGCATACTCTTTCATTACAATTTCAGGAGACATAAACAACAGCAGCTTGTGGAGAAGATCCTTCTGTGATGGGAAAATTCAATTTTATTTAAAAAAAAAGAAAAAAGAGAAAAAGACAAGAAAAAATGCAGATACTATGGAGCGATCACAAGCCTCTAGCAGTGGAGATTTAAGATGGTAAATATTGTAAACTTGCTAAGAACGCTTATGTTGTGACTCACTTTTTAATGATATGGATGAATGAGGTCTTGAACTACCACCAATTTCTGAGAAAATTCTCAAGAGAAAGCACATCTATGCATGCCGGGACAAAATGTGTTTTAGAAAAAAATATAGTTGTGTTTTTTTTTTTAAAAAAAAAAATCACCATCATCTTTCAAGTGGTTCCTGAGAAAATTATCTTTAAGTGACTGCGGGAAATTGGCATAATGATTTAAAGCCGGACTGGAAAGTCGCAGACTACATGTGGGTCCTAACAGTGAAATTAGAAGTAACGTATACGCTGAGCTATGAGACAGATATTGCTCTAATGAAAGGCATAACGGTGACATTGCATGAACTTAATATTTAGCCAGTGACGTTTACACTTCGCAAGAGCCCAGGGGAGGCAATTAGGAGGGCTGTAGAAGGAGGGAATAATTTTACCTGTCACGTTTCTAAGTGGGCAGCTCTTTGTATGTGTGCGCGTATGTTTGCATATTTGTATGTCTATGAAAGATCCAGAAACTAATGAAATAGAGAGGCTTGGCGGGGACTGTCAAGCCTGTGGTTAGAGGTGGGGAAGGAGCTATTTCCAAAGCCACAAGATTTATTTGTGGAACTGGTGGGTAGGTGGGGGGTGAAGTTAGCAGACTTTAGCCTTCAGGGCTTTCATCTGCTTTAAATTCAGTTGAAAAAATTGCTAATTGTAACAGCGGGCAGGTAAGTTACCCATGTGCATCTTACAGATGACTTCATTATATTTTTATTTAAAATTTGTTTTCTGATTATTTTTTTTCCCCTCATTTCTCAGAATGCGACTGGGGAGGGGTAGGTGGAGGAGGCTCCAAATTCAGCGCTTGCAGCTCATGGGTCTCCAAATGGCATGGTTCTGCCCAGAGTTACCCTGGCAAACCAGAGCTTTCCTTCTGGGATGGGAAATTAAATGATGCTAAGCTGGTGCAAAGAGCTGTGCAAAAATGGTCCATGCTCCGGGAGCTGGCAAATACCTGAACTGCAGTGCAACACACGCTCCTGCGCTTGCAGGAAGGTTTGGCTGAAGTCTGATCTCAACTTCATGGTCACTTTCATCTCTGTTGGTTTTGGGAGGTGTAGGTCTACAGTATTTCATGCCCAAGGCAAATAAAGCTGGTGAGGGACAACAAGGGCACAGAGCACCAAAATGCCAAATCCAAGAAGTCATTTCAGTGTCAAGGTTTTAGTGATTTTCCATTCTCCCTGAGATGTTTTCAGGGTAATTTTTTTGTTCAGTTGGTTTTTTCTCCCCAGACAAACCTTCTGCCCCATCTCAGTGCTGATTGAGGCATCTCTAAGTTCTTTGCTGTGGAAGAGGGTGCTGGGAACAACACCATGGGCGTAACCAAAACTTTCTTGTCACCATGCAGTTGCCTGTGCCCAACTGGCCTGAACCATCTGAGGTCGCACCTGACCTGCTGGATGGTGCAGCTGAGGCCAACCCCTACCACAGGCACTGGGAGGGGTTTCAAAGCAGGGGCCAAACATCTCAGGAACTTGGCTCTGGTGCCCTGAAGCAAATAGCAGTGATGGGTCCAGGTATCATTCCTTCTCCTCATCACCCACCGAACTACCTGCCCTACCTGTGCCAGAAGTTATCGGCCCGTATCAGTTGGTAGTGTGAATACATGGATCAACTGCTGCAGCAGAGCAAAGTCATCAACAAACAGTGCTTTGAGCTAAAACAAAACTGACTTTAAACACTGCTGTGACTCTGAGACAGTTATTTTGGGGGGAATATATGTGAACTAGAGCTTAAAAACTTGGCTTGAGCCAAGGGCAGAGAAGACGCCTCACTTAGCCTGAGGAATGCTTTTGACAGAGACATGTTGATACTGGGACCAAGGTGCCTTTCCTGCACATTGAAAGATTTCACTGAAGTCCAAGTGCTGTAGGAACAGCAGCTTTTTCCTTGATCATGTTTTTGGTTTTAAGACCCATTCCTAGTCCAGTAATGAGGAGAAAACCCAAAGCTCGCTCAAATGAGCTTTGGAATGGAAAAAGTCATGTTAAATCTAAACCAATTTCATGATCTTGTCTGTGTGGGTCATGACTTTTTAAAGACCAGGGACTGACGCTGCAGTTAACGTTGTGTTACCAAAGCTCGGCACTTATCTGTGTGTAGAAAGGTGATGGTGGGGAGGAGCTCGTGGTGTTATTTTTCCAAGGGCCTGATGGTTTCGCTATCTAATTTGGGAAGAGGGACTATCTCTGACTGACTCTTATCACCCTTTCAGCGCGGCAGATAGCAGCCAGCGCATTGCTCTCCGTTACCCCGCAGATATCTGGTTTCTGAGTACGTGTTATAAAACGTGGCAGCCAAAACGGTGAAACCTCTCAGCACCCGGCACGGGGAGGTGGCTTTAGCCCCACAGGGGAAGAGGTGGATGGACGTGTCCTTGTCACCTGCTGCAGAGGCTGCAAGAGCCTCGTTGGCTCTGCTCTGTTGTCACTCAATTAGTCACTTCTCCTGGAGGTTAAAGGGTGGGGAGGGGGATAAATTGTAAATTCCTTAACTTGTGTTACTGTTGCCAATACTTGCAATAATAAGGGGAACTTTATTATAGTTAAAGAAGAAAAAACAGTCCCTCTTTATCTGTTGCTGTCTGCTCCTTGGCAGCTGGTTGTGAGGCACCAGGAAGGGATTTAACCTCTTACGAGGAGCACTTTGCAGCTTTGCCTTCCACCCAGGGTGTCAATGTGCTTAGCTTATGTGTGCAGTTTTTATTCCTGTTTTGCAGATGGAAAATCGAGCCATGCAGTTCAGGGATGCCAACAGCTCCTTGCTGAAAACCCAGCATCACCCTGGCTGTGGGTGTCAGTGGTAGGGAGAGCCAGGATGATTCCTGCACTCATCCGGATTTACCCCTTAGGATGCTCCCGTGCATCCCCACTTTGGTGGTGAGTCTGGCCAGGCAGCAAATCCTCCCACCCATTTTGGTACTGGAAAAAACTGTGAGATCTTGCTGTCAGACATTCTTCCACTGTAAAAAATGAGAGTTTTCAGAAGATGGGCTGAAGCTTTCCCTGCAGTTTTGGAGAATGTACTAGGCTCCTTTCCAGCAGAGGTAAACTCCCTTTTGCTCTTACTGGGGACATGGGGAAAGGAAAAGATGGAGTGGAAATTGTTTGCCGTTTCCTCCAAGCGTGATAGAGAGGTTTTAGGATTGCACAGGGCTCTGATACCTGCTATGCCATGGTGCTGGATTCCTTTAAAATAGGATTCATGCTTTAACCCGCAAAGATGAAGAAACATTGACAGAGTTTTCATTTATTTTTTGCCAGTGGCAGAAATGTTTGTTTGTAGACAGCCTTCTGACTTGAAACAAAACAACAACCCCCCCAAACCACTCCAAAATCATTTAGCAAGTTCTCTCCGTGCCTTCTGATGGACCCTATGGATTTTCAGACCTATCTGCTTGTGGATGCTCGTTCTGTGTAACAGTGAAAATGGATATTGCGGAGGCTGGAGAGCCATGAGTAGGGCCATGAGGCTGGGTTGGTAGGAGGAAGGTGCAGGTTGCACTTTCTCATCATGATGTGATGTGTGCCAGACTGACTGGTGTTACTGAGAAGCACCTGTGGCTTCGTTTGATCACCCTTAAATCTGTCCCAGAGCAAACTGGCCTATTAGGCAGGAATCCACTGGTTTGTGTGTATGTGTGTAGTGGGGAGCAGGACAGAAAGGAAGTAATATTGACTCACAGCAGTCAAGAAGGATCAAAGATTGGCGATTTTTGGCACACAAAAGGGTAAGTGATGCTGAACTCTTTCTAGTCTGATTCCAGCTGAACACAAAGCTTTTTAACCTCTTAATCCTTACTCCTGAGTTATAGCTCAGACATTCAGGGTTTTATGGCTTTTTGGAGATTCTCTTCTGTGTGTGACCCTGGTCTCAAGCAAATAGCAAGGCACCCTGGACTGTTGGATGGTGTGTGTTGAATGTTGAGTGTGGTGTTAATCTTGCAAGCTTTTTTGGTTGTTTGCCTCCCTTACCGACCGTGAAGGGAATTAATGGGAATCCTTATTGCGAAAGAAGGAAACCTAAAGTCACAATGGGTGTAATATCTCATTTCCCATTTTGATTTGTGGAAGCTGAACCCAAGATGCTCCTCACTCTTCTGAGGAGCCCCCTCATGTTCCTATGCTGCTTTCAAGGAAGCTGTTCCTGGGCTCTCCTCTGTCATCTTCCCACCTAAACCACTCACTTACCTTCTCACCAAATGCTGAAAGGTTCCTCTGTGCTTCCCAGTACGTGGACTGTCATGACTATGAACCCATGTCTATTGGTTGTAGATACGAATGCAATGTTTTGTTTTGAGCCTCGTTTGTATTGGTTTTGGTTTGCATATTTAGGCTTGACTTAAAACCCAGTGGAGAGACTCTCACTTAGCCAAGGCCATTTCTGCATTCGCTGCAGATGAGCATGGTGCTCCAGGGAACCAGTTTTATTCCAGGCTTCGCCAGTGATTCATTTCTGGATGCTGTCTGTGTGATTCCCTCTGGGCCTCAGTTTCCTGTTCTGTAAAATGGAGATAATACCCTTTTATGGCACAGGGCTGCTTTGAAGCCTTCGCAAAATACTCTGATGTGTTTGGATGAAAGTTTCTATAAAGCGGATTTTAAAAAGCATGCAGCTCTCATTGAGGGACTTGTATGAAGTGATCGGGACTCCAGAATTACTCCCCAGGATGAATGTGTCTGTGTCGGACCCTCAGACAATGCTGAACACTGAAACAATATTCGTGTAACTCTTCTAAAAGCATCCACTGTTGGTGCCCATGGCAGGGTTTGCTGCTATTCATTCTTTTTTGTTTATTTTATGTAAATCCTTTTTCCATCTCATTGAAAACACAAACAAAAAGAGGGGATGACAAAAAATAAAGAATTTTGCCCTGTAAGCCCCATAAAATTGATTCAGCCCGAAGAAGTTTTTAACAACGCCAACCCTCTGCTTGTCTGTCTAATTTTAAAAGAAACTCTCCTCTTTCTCCTGACTGTCGTATTATGGGGAAAAAACCCGCGAAAGCAGAAATGAAAGCGATGCAGAATTTTTGTCTCCTCTCTTTTCTCACTCCGGTGCCTTTATGTGTGCTCTCCCGCCTCCCCCTCCTCCATCGCCCTCCCTCCTGCTCTGCCTCAGTTCCCATTGAAATGTCAAATGCAGCAGTTGTCTGCAAGTGAAAGAGGGGCTCCCTGGTGGGAACAGGCTGCCCTTCTAACCTGAAGGCCTCGGCTGTTCTCTTCTCCCCTTTTTGGTGTTTCCCATCCCACTTTCTCAGCAGATGTTGTGTGGGGCAGCACAGGCTGTAAAGGAATGAGTTTCTTTTCACCTGGCCATGTGAATGGGCTGGCACAGAAGCGCTGGCTTATTCTCTCAGACTCTGGCAACAGCTTACACAGAAAGAGATTGTTTCTGAGAGCTGTCTTTTTCCCTTTCTTTTTTTTTTTTTTTTTTTTTTTCAGACGAAGATAGGGGGGAAAAGGCTGAGAAGCGCTGGCTGTATTTTAAGCTTCCTCCTTGGGTGCCAAAGGAGTCCGTAGAGTTTTGTTGCTGCTACTTTTGTTCCTTTTATAGTTTCAATTCAAGCCCCAGGCTTTCAGCTCCCCTTTGTCTTAGCCCTGCTTTTCCCAAGCAGTTGACATGAGAATCGTTTCAGTAAGATGGTGGAGGTTCATCCAGGAGCGTTGCCCCGGTTTAGTCCAGGGCTGCAGTTTTTCACTCTTTGAGCGGCTGGGTGGTGGAAGTTTGCAAGAGCGTGACACTTCACATGCTTCTGCAGGGAAAATATTTAGTTTCAAAAGAGTTCTGTCTGAAAATATGTGACAATGTGGTGCAAAAATGCTCAAACTCTATCCCAACATTGAGTTTTGGCATGCTGCTATTTGAGATAGGAGAAGCACATTAGAAGTGGAAGAAAACAAGGGTACTTTAGTTTTTACCCTTTATCCCTATTTTGGCTCACTGAATTTCTGACTTAATGTGGCTGGTTGTCCCCTGTAGCCTGCTTGTTCTCCCTCATCAAGACCTTGGGCATCTAGGGTTGGCCAACTGAAGTGCACCAGAGAGGTACCGGGAAGAGATATTCCCCTCCCATGTGCAGATGTCTTCGCTTGGCACCTCCAGAGCAATGTCACTTATTAAGCCCACTTTTGGCCATGTCTCTGTGCCCTGACCCCAGCTCATTATACTGAGACTTGATCTATATTCAAGAGCAAATGATGTACCTGGGATTGTGGATCGTTTGATCCCTGATGAGACAAATGCACATGCTGCTAATCCTGAAAAATGGAGCTGTCGTTTACTGATTTAATGAGTAAATAATGAGCTATTCTGAAATACTGTAGGGATATTATGCCAGTGGTTCTCTTTGGGTATTTATACACATTTTAACTCCAGTTGTTTTTTGTTGTGTGTGCATGTGGTTTTTTAAAAATCTGAAGTTTATTTTTGCAGTGGTGCTTGGAAAGCTGTAAATGATCCACAAGGAATTAACAGACAAAAGTCCCTGGCTCTGCTCCACCCTATTGAAGTTGATGGCAAAACTCCCATTGACTTCAGTGGAAGTAACAACTAAGGCTTGTGAGAGTAAACAATAAATCAGTTTTATAATCAGAGTATTTTTCTAAGTCCTGTCCTGAGTGCTTTATGTGACTGAGGTGTTAGGTGCTCATATGATCATGAAAAGCAGAAACAAATCACAAGCATCTTCTCAGGTGAAATACAGAATTGTGAAGGTGACATTTCTAAATTTGAAAGCTCTGGGTAGACTTCACCTTTCAGACAATATTTTGGAAACCTGCGCTCAAATTCTGTTAACAAGAATACACGCAATGTGTTTGAGAGGTTGAACTGACTCTCCATCCAGCAAGTTTATGTGAACATTTTCCCTTTCCTGTTTGTAAAAAGTGCAGTTTTTAGAGATGTGGGACACGAAGAGTCAGGAAACTGCACCTCCTGCCTGGACAAGTGGATGTGTCACAAATCCCATTCAAAAACTAACCAGGTTCATCTCCAGCCAGAACTCCTGCACGTGCGATGCTTGTGGCTGGAAGTTTGCAGGAGCATTTTTCCCTCTGTTCTGGCACATCTACCAGTGTTAAAACTACTCCCTTAAATAAACTGATGGTAAAAATAACTCAGAGGTATAGCTCTTATTTAACCTGTTTTGTCAGTGGACTTCAGATGATTTTTTGAAGGAAACAAATATCATTATCTTACATTTTACACAGGGGAACCCCAGGCTCTATGGCATGGCCAAATATGCAAGGGTAGAGTTCAACCCTTTCCTAAGTCTAGCATCTTATCCCCTGCCTTTTAAAAGCTTTATCCCCAAAACGTGTCTTGAGCTAAGGGCTCTGTATTGTAAGGTTTTCCTATTGATTCCTTCCCTGGAGTTTGTGGCTTTTGGAGGACATGGGGCATTGCTAATTGCTTCAGCTGTTCTTGACTGTTACAGGGCACTTGAGCAGAACTGTGTAGCCTGAGTGTTTGTGCTTTGTAAAATAACCCTTCGGCCTTGCAGAATGGAAGGATTAACAAGTTTAGCCTTCTTGATTTGTTTTGAATTATTTTGTACGTGGTATTCATCTAGGGCACAACGTAGCTGAAGGTAAGGCAAGGTTGTCACTAGATTATCTGAAGATGAGTGCCATGGAAATAAAGTGCTATTGTTGCTCTTTGAGCAGTGACACTGACTGAAATAAAAGACATTGGGGTAGGAAATAGCAGGCTGCTTCCAGGGAGCATCCATGGTGTACCTCAGATTGCCATGAATGCTAGCCCTGCTAGGCAACCAGTGAAGGGAGCTACAGGCAGCCGTAAGCCAGGCCAAAAAGAGAAAAAGAAAAAAAGAGTAACCCTGAGAAAAAGGGGTAAGTTCTTCCTAATCGTGCTCTGGACTGTAAGTCTTTTTATTCTTGTCTTTTGTTGCATTTCCCCACTTCCTTTTCACACCCCAGCAGCTGCCAGCGGGTCTCAGTGCTGGAGACTGTTGGGTGGCCATATCCCACCCCTCTTGCTCTGCCTGACCTCCAGGTGGGCTTGGGGCGAGTTGCAGCACGTCTGCAGGGTGGGCTGTGCCACGTGAGCTGGGTCAGACTGCAGTGTTGACCATGACCCTTGGGAAGGGAGGGTGAAACCCACCATCTGCTGAAGGACACAGAGTCTGACTCAGGATGTTGGCAGAGCTGCCATGTCACCTCAGGGTAAACATCCAGCTGTAACGGACAAGATTTTCTGAAGTGGCTGGTGGCTAACATCATGTTCAAAGTGTTTTCAGCCTTTAACAGATATGTCTGAACATTTGCTTTGAAGAAGGCAGTGGTGGACAGCAAGAGATGAAATAGCATGCCCATGGCTAGATGAGGAGTCAGTGGCAGAGGTGAGAAGCAAATGTGACTCTCCCCTGCCCAGGCAATCACCCTCACTTTTGGGCTCCCTTTTCTCTCATCAGCTTGTACAAGTAGACTAAACCTCAGTTAAAATCACAGTGTGAGGGACAACAAAAGGGGAGGGTTGCTCGGGGAGAGAGAAATGGCTTTAGGTGAGAGCTGAGGAGCTGGAGCAGTGCAGGGCAGCAGAGCGAGGGTGGTGGCAGCACCAGCAGGAACTGCTCTGAGGCTGCGAGAAATTGAGGACCAGGAGCTGCTGGAGCAGGGAGAGAAGCTACCCACGGTGATGGTCCCACCTCTCAGACACATTCCTTGCTGTCTGATTTGTCTCTGACATTTTCCTGGGCTCTCTTCCTTTATTATAAGATGCGGATTGGCAAAAAAGCGGTTCTCAAATCTTTATCAAAGTTTTTGATTTGATTAATCAAAATTTATTATACATGTCTCCCATCTCTAAATACTTGAGCAGCGTCACTGGAGCAGTGATACCCTCTGGAGATCAGGAGGTGCTGGCAGTAACGTGAGGCACCTGCTGCCTTTTAGCACAGGCTCGGGGCTGAAATGCAGGCAATGCTGCTGGCGTGGCCAGCTGTAGCTCAGGAAGCAGCCTCAAGAGGGAGAGAAGGCTTTCTCACAGGCTTTTATGACCAATGTTCAAAGAGAAATGCCTTTAGAGAAGAAAAGGCTGGGCTTTCTGGCTGTCCAAAACTCAGCCCTGCAAATCTGCTCCGTGGCTTTGTTTTCCTTGATGCTCCTCTTCTGCCTGATCCTTCCTTTCACTCCTGCTGATGACTGGGGACTGCTTTCTAAATCTGGGGACTATGCAGCTTAGTCTGGGATGAGGAGTCTCACCTAAACAGATGCAGGTCTGTGCCTTTTCTCCTCGGTCAGAGATGCATCATCCCCGTGTGCGACAGGACAAATGGACTGGGCAGGAGGGGAACGAACTGATTAGTTCCCTTGAACTGAAGGATGCCCTGGCACTGTTTGGTTAATCACTGGACAAGGCGAGCACAATTGGACAAATGACCAATATAATAAATAACAAATGGAAAACACTCTATTTCCAGCAAAGGAGCTGGCTGTTTAAAGGCAGTGAGAGGTTTGCAGCACCAGCCCTAGCAACAAAAGTTATCCCAAACACATTAATGAAGCAGAGCTCTAAACACGTGAGGCCAAGCCACCACGAACCCACTGTATCATGCTATTAATAGGAATTGGGCCTCCATTAACTACTTAAAGGATGACGCAAACACATCAGAAGAAATTTGCGGTGCACGTAAAGAAGCAGCACGTTGCACCGTATCTAATTGCCAGAATAATTATTTTCTGCTATGCAAATTACCAGGAGCAAATTCACTGCAGTACATTTATGTGTATTTAATTATCATCAAGAGCTGGAATTGAGGGACTAGATTTAATACGTTCATAATGAAATAGCCAGAATTTGTGTGTGTATTTCCAGAGAACTCGTTATTTTACCACAGCTGGATTTGTTTATTTTAAATAAATCATTATGGCAGATACAGTTTCTGCGTGTTTGCCTATTTGCCGATTTATCATAAAAATTGTGGTTTCATTTATATGGGTGGTTTCTATCAAACACACATCACCCCTCTTGCTTACGAGCTGCACGTTTCTGAATGTTTTAAGGAGGAGCTCAATGCAAAGAAAAGACATTAGTTCACGTATAAACCAAGAGTAGAGGAGCAGGAGGAATTGGGATGACCTGGGTGGGTTAAGGTTTTGTAACGGGCCATGGGTCTTCATACTTGCAGGCTGAAAACTTGAATTCGAGCTTCACCCGTTTGTAAGCCAAAGCTGTTATTGTTCAATGGTTATTTGATGGTGTGCATAAGGCGAGTTAGTGCTTTTGGTTTCTAGTGAATATTTTACAATTTCTCATCCTAACAAGAAACAACAGAAGTGGACGCGGGATGCAGGATTTCCACTTCTGAAGCTGAGATGGTTCTTCCCTTCTTAAGCTTCAGACTTTCTGGACCAGAGCTTTACTGAAGACGTTGGGATATCAATCCAAGGCTCAAGTTATAAGAAAATATTAAAAGTGGTAAGAAATGCTTTTGCCACTTAAACTTTGTGGCTTGGTTGTTGTCTGTTAATGGAACTCTTGGAAAGAATGATCTGAAAACCAAACTGTGTAGGTGGCTGTTCAGCTAAGAACAATCCTGTTGTGTAGTCCCCAGGAGTGGTGTGTGTGACCTGATCTTATTGAAAAATGGGGATCTGCAGCTCTGAAGATGCTGCTCCATATCAGTCCAAGCTCCAGTAGGGAAAGCTGATCGTGAAGGGACAGACTTATTTCCTGGGTCTCCTGCCTCATAGCTTTGCTTACCCTGATCTGGAAACAGCAACCTGGATGAAATTTGCTTCTGCTTAACACCCAACTGTTTGTTGTGGTCACTGTTTCACAACCAAGGAGGGAGGCTCCCGAGCTGGCCGGTTCACCGCGTGCCATGGCGGTGCCAGGTGAAAACGTGTTTCCAGTGCAATTAGGAACGCAGGCCATTGCCAAGCCCTGCTTTGCGTTTCTTTGTTTTCCTCTCGTGGATTTCAACTCAAGTTGCAAAACCAGGGGTAATGAAGGGTCACGAAGGTACCGTGCTGTGTCACGAGTGGTGGGACGGGGCCAGCTTCTGGTGACATCGCCATGAGGATGCCCACAGGACCCTTATTTGCAGTGTCCCTGAGCTGGTTTGTGTATAATTGATGGGTACCCTGAGGTTCTGCCTCCCCCGCCTCCCCAGGACGTCCTTTTCTGTGTTAGTTTATTTTTTAAATAATTAACAGACTTTGTGACTGCCTGTCTATCTGTCCCCCTGGAATTCCTCTGCAGCTGCTCTCTGCTTCCCACAGCCCCTCCCTCTCCTCCTCAGGACACTTTTCCTTTCACTGTATCTTAAAGGGGTGTCTTTTGTTTTAACTTCACTGTGCAATGAATGAAACCTCTGACTATTTTTTTTGAATGGGATACCCTTCGCTGCTCGCTGCTATCCTGAAATCTTCCTTTCCCTCCCAGAGACACAAGGGAACCTTCCGCTCCTGACAAACAAAGCCTGATTTCAGTCCGAATAACTCAGTGCAGGGTAACTCTGGCCTGATGGGCTCTTTCTTCCTCTCCAAACCGCCAGGACAAATTGCCTGTCCCTGCAGCATGAAGAGGTGGGTGCAGTTGAGGATGGACAAGGAACACCTGTTCCCACCCTGTTTGTCCCCTTCTGCGCACCCTCCCTGTGGTCGCCGGTGGCTGCAGCTTGCTGGGGTCTGGCCGATGCCGGGGTTGACACAGCTGGTGTGGACATGAGGTTATTAGAGCATCCCAGCACGCATCTTCTGCAGCTGTTGAGACCAAGGATGAGAGCCTGTTCCCTCTCTCTTCCTGTTGCACCCGCCTGGCTGTGGCACTAGCAATGGTACGGGCAGTAGAGAAGCTGTAGCACTTCTTCATGCCACTGGGAAATCAGCTATTGAAGGTGCTGGCTTCCCTTCAGCTGCCACGCTGGCCTCTGGTCCCAGAGAAAACTCCTATGCATAGAAGAAGAGAAGCCCAAAAGTTCAGCAGAGCTGCTGGAGACATTCGCTCCGTGTTTCACGCTTTGTATAAGTGGTCAGCAGCAAGGATGGATGCTGTGGCCTGATGGAAATGGTGATTTCTGTGTAAAAGCCCAGGATCCCAGGGAAGTGTCATTTTCTGGGCATGCATTTGGGAGTGAGAAATGCTATGAATATGCTTGTTGAACCTGGACCTCTTCTCATTGTCAACAGAAGACTTTGTCAGATTGTTCCTCTTCCATCTCATAGGAAGCCCATCCACCTATTTCAGTAGCTTTATAAATAATAACCTTCTTTCCCATCTTTGCTTGCCTGGGCTTGCTGCTCTCCAGATCCACATCTTAATTGACACACAGCTTGTGGCGTGGCTGGAGGCGATGCCAATAATGCACATATTCATGGCATGGCAGGCAGATAGGCCCCCTCCCTCAGACACCATAATTCAAAGCAAACATCAGACAAGCAGCTTGCTTTGATGTGGGTCCTGGGTTTGCAGCCTCAAAAGAGGACTCTTTGGAGCCCCGTTTGCACTGTTCCTTGTGCCAGACATTGCAGCAATGTCATAACGGCCAAGGAACTGTGTCCTCAGCATGGTGGATGGGGTATTTTGCAGTTCCTCAGCAGACGCGGTTGTGTTAGAAAGTAATCACGAGCAGCCTGGGCTTTGCAGGCATGGATGCTGTGAAAATAATATTAATAATAATCAGGGCTGGGGTGTGGGGCAGGGAGAGTGGTTGATAGGGCTGTTGTTGGACCATCTGAGGCACTTGTCAGAGGACATTAGCCCTGCAATTAGGAGAAGCTGAAGAGGAGGGAAGGGAAGACAGTAAGAGAAATGCTGCAGCGGGGAGAGCTTTGTGTCAGCGCACAAAGCTTTTTTTCTCAGCGGGGCTGCTGGGATTTGCTCAGGTCTCCTCCCAGATAAATTAACTCAGTACAACACCTGCTCCTTTAATATGGCCAGGCAAACTCCACTGCAGACCTGGCCTTTCTTTCTCTCCCTTTTTTCTATTTTTTTTTATTTTTTTTATTTTTTAAATGACATGGAGGCAGCCTGTGAACTCCCTTCTCTTGTTTTCTTCCCCCCTCCCGCAAAACCACCCTTTCTCATGGAGGGTGAGGTTGTTTCCCCCAGAATAAGGACTGCAAAAAAAAAAAAAAAACGGCTGAAAGATTTAGAACAAAACCCCACCAAAAAAAGCCCCCAAGCTGGCAAGAGGTGAAGGGTATGTAATTGCTATTCCTTATGCAGCCCACTAAAGCTGCATGTTTTAACCATCCGAGGACAGCAGGGAATTTTCTCTTCCAGGAGAGTCAAATGTGGGGTTTGCATTTTCTTTCTTTTCAGGAGGAGTGCGGGGAGAAAGAGGTGGGCTTCATTTTCCTTGGGATTAGCTAAAGCTCCTTCCACTTTTATGTTGGCAACATGAGGTTTCATCAGACCTCTGATCCTGCGCTGAATAAAAATATAACATTACTGTCAAACTGCAAAACAGAGGGCTTGAACTTAACTGGATTAAAGCGCATTCGATACAGCAGTCTTCGCTTAATGGAGTGATAGTGTGTGGGGGGATGCTGCTGAGGTGCCCAAATCAGTGCCGGAGCATAAAGGGGGGTTCTATTCACTGCTCCTGACTGGAGAACCTCAGGCTCAATTTGCTTCCAGCATATTTGTCTTGATGCTCAGATGTCCCATTGCCGCAACTCTGCGGATTTATTCTTGACAGTGCACCGTTGGCAATAGGCTCGCTAATCAGTAGGGTGCACCTCATATTCATGGAGATGTATGCGTGAGCCTTAATTGCAAATAAATGCGCGGAGCCACATTTGTTTATAGTTTGGTGTTTGTCTTTCCCATATGAATAAACATCCCTGGCTGCTCGTCTCTGTCCTGCCCGCACTTCGATAACGCTTTCGCAGCCTGTTTGCCGCCATCGTCTCTTGGTTTGCTGTTTGGATACCTTTCTTGCCAGATTTTGCAGGCTTTTCCCCTCTCCTAGGTGGAAGCGGACTTTTTCTCACCTCCGCTGATGGCCCGATGTATTGTGGGTTTAATGGTATATTTTACAATGGAGCAGAGGCCTGGGAGAATCCACTCGTGCCATGTTCCATGTTGTATCTCCCGTCTCGATGAGCGCCTGCATGCTTGGATGTATCCCCATATGTCCAGTAATGAGCATGGGCTAATTGCCTAGGCAGATAGAAAAATAGATAGGTAATTTGTAGCTATTTAATTTTACATTAGGCAGAGGGATGTAGGGGCAGAGGCTAATGTTGTTGGCATTTCTTTTCAGGGTTGTTAACCAGATATGCTGCCTCTGGGGCATAACAATGCCTCCCTCGGTAGAGCTCTCTAATACTTTTATTACGTTCTTATTAATTTAGCAATGGCCTAAAGTCTGTGAGGCACCTTCCAAAGCATGATCCCTGCCCTGAGGACCTTACAGACTAATTCCAAAGCATGATACAACCAGGGATTACTCAGTGAGGGCAAGAGCCTAATGGAGTAAGAAATGGTTTGTATTAGATAAATGGATAAGAATGAATCAGTGGAAGAGTTAATCACATCGTTCCTTGCAGGCATGCGGGGATAGGCGGCTCCTTAGGAGGTCTGTGGTGTGGCTGGTGGGCTTAGAGAGGTCTTTCCAAGCAGGGAGCGTGGACGAAGGTTGTTTCCCACCTCCCAGCTCTGTTTTGCAACAGCTCCACATGGATGGCTGGTCTGGGAAGTAACGTGCTCCAAGTTCAAAGAAGTTACGTGAGTAAATGGTCTGGTCAGTGAAAGCATTGGCTGTAACCTCCAAAAAGCGAGAGGTCCTGTCCTAGCTCTCACCCTCTCTCCCCTCTTAGCCCTTGAGATGCAGACAGATGGGAGATTTATTTTTTCTTTGTAGCGAAATTGCAAAGCTGTGCCTTTTTGCCATGGATTTCAGTTCTTGGGAAGCCACAAACTGACGGTCCCAAACAAAAGAGTTATACAGGAGGCTGGGGAAAGGGCTGGAGGGGAGCAGGGGCTGGAAAAGGGCTCCTGCTCAGGGGTGGCCAAAGGGCCCCCCCGCGCTCCCCAGCACCTGTCCTCCTCGTTTGAAGCCTGTAAGCTGCCCAGCGAGGCCAGCGGCTTGCGGGACAGATGGGGCTGTGACAGCTGAGGGAGCTCAGGGCAGGAGGGATGAAAGCGAGAAGGCGCTTTCCCTCCCCTCGGTGCCTCGGCAGCGCGGGCTGGTGTGAGCCGGTGGAGAACATTTGGTGTCCATGTGGCATCTGGCAGCAGAGTTAGCTTCTCTGGCATTTCCTTTGGTGAAAGGAAGAGCAAAGCAATTCGCTTCCAAGCAGCTGCTCTGCTCCGCTGGGAGGGAACGGCATCCTCCTCCTCCCTGCCCTGGCCCTTCATCAGGGTGCTACAGCACAGTCCCCTAAACCGACATCCCCAGCCCCAGGTAAACATCCTTTGCCCTCATTTACTCCCTCTTTTTTTTTTTTTTTCTTTTTTACTACTGAGAAAAGAAAAAGTCTCTGCATCACTTACTTTAAAAACTAGTTGCTGTGGCAACTGGACGCAGGGT
>KZ505957.1:367517-398969 GCA_002844005.1 Limosa lapponica baueri | reverse complement strand
TCATTGTTTGACTTGGAGTTGCTGGAGCAACAGATCGCTGGGAAGAACGAGTGAGGTCGAGGTTTCTCTTTCTTTTTTCCTCCACATTGCTTTTCTTTGGGGCCTGAGAGCACCAGCGATGGTTTGCTTTTCACTGAAGACACACACTGTTAACATATGATGGGAAGATGTCAGGCAGCATTAGAAGAAATGGAGGTTAGGTCAAAGGCTCGTTACAATGGGAGAATTCCTACAAAACTGAAAAAAAGAGAGAGAAGATGAATGAGCCATTATATTTCCCAAGATCAGAGGGTTAGAGAAGATGTGGCTCCAGCATGCTTAGTGTTAGTCATTTGCCATGTAATGCTTTTCTGCTGGTTGTTCTGAACCCCAGGTTTTTCCAAAGCAGAGACATAGCTGGGGTGATAAGCAGGGAATATAAAATGCCATCAGATATAACTATGTAAGTTAATACCATAACATAGCTCCTTCATTTCTTCTTAATGAATCATTACGCTTATAGCTTCCTTCCAAGAAGTTTTTCTTTCTCTCAACATCATCTCTGGCTATAGAACAGCTCTTTAACCATCCCAGACAGCTTTCCTCTGCATTGGGATACAGGAGAGGATACAGGACAGCTATTTACTTAATTATTGCTTTCTAAAAGTTGCATGTCCTCCATGCTGATTGGCCAGGGCTCTGGCTACAGCCACAAGGGTGGTGGGAGGGTACTGCCCATCTGGTGCACCAACGTCATCCTGTGCCAGGAGCACAGAGGGACCGTGTCCCTGATGGGACAAGGGTATCTTAAAGATGATTCACTGAGACTTCGGTAAGCAGAATATTGTCCTTTATCAAAAAGCTTGTAGCCAGGAACGCTTAACTCCATTTTCCTGGACTGAGATTCCCTCCTGTATCGTTATGCGCTGTGGTGGCTAAGGGCATCCTAGTCCTAGCTGAGCTCTTTGGGTGAAGAAACACTGTGTTCCTGCACAGAGCTCTTTGTCAGATTTGCTTACTTTTCTTCTGGGGTTGGTGTTTGCAGAGCATGAGGTGACAACAGCTACTAGCTTTTAAGCTGATGCTGAATTTGCAGTTCTCTGAGTTTGAGTTTTGAATTTCTTCCTGGCATGAGGCTGACCAGGCGTGGTGTAAGGCCAGAGCAAGGGGGAGGCTGGAGGTAGGATGATGCATACACTGGAATACAGTTCTGGCATTATGCATTAAATTAGTAATAAGTGAAATGTCAAAGCAGGGGCTGGTTTTTGGCAAAGGCTTTATGCTTAAAACCTAAATGATAAAATTACTGCTCTTTCAGGAGGCTAAACTTGTCCTTGACTACCTGACAAAATATCTATAGGATTTCAGTTTGTTTCAGTAAATCAGGAGTGGCCTTACGTGATGCTATTGGATGGAACAGGATAAATGAAATGCAAAATGCAGCTTTTAATAAAAATGCAACTGGAAGTTAAAGGTAAATTTTGAAAACAAGATTAGAGAAATAGTTTATAAAAAAAAAAAGTGAAATCAGTTGGCGTCAAAATAAAGGAAACTGTCATTAAAAGATACTTTTTTAAGTTTTAACTTTTTAGCTGAGCTTTTCTTGTTCTGAGAATTCCTGCTAATGTGTCTAACTGTCCAGCTCATTCCAGGTTTCCATATATATACATACATAAAAAAAGTACAAAACTTTTTTCGCAACGAAGTTATGGTTTCAGTATTACACCCTCACTGCCCACAAAATGCACAGAATTCAAATTAACAAATATACATGCCTCAAAGTCTACACAATGTCAGCCACAAATATGCATGCAAGAATGCTGGTTGCTAGAGTTTGGAGTTAGCTATTAGTGAACAGTTGTATGGTGTTCAGATAATTTGTTCTTAAATGCCACACACGTACCACATGGTTCAGATGTGGTTTGGGGAGCTATAAAATGGGATTTCAGACTGGATCTGTCCCTACTCTTAAACCCATAGCTCAATTAGGGCTCAGATGCATCTCAGCTATAGGGCTGGCGTCCTGAGTCTGGGATATTGTGACTAGTTGGGGTTTGTGGAGGCTAAAAGGCATGGATGCAGCTGCTTATTAGTGAATTTGTGCACGTGCCAGTCTGCAGTGAAATGTACTTGAAATAACCTATCCTAGATGCCTCTATGAGGATGATGGCCCTGATGATTTAGCTATTTCAGTTCCAGCTTGAATTATTCATGTATTTGAAAACACTCATGAATTATTTGTGTTTTCACTAAATATATAATTTAAAAACCCAAATCCTTCTGATGAAAGATAAAAATTAAATTTATTTATTTTTGCTGGTCTGAGATGCTGTCCCCACCCCAGAACAGCCCATTGGCCGTAGGCTCGTGGGGAGCTGAGGTGGCAGGGCACAACGGTGTCTCAGGCATCAGCATCCCTGCCTTAACCTGTGCCAGCGGGGGACCAGTCCTGATTCAGAAAAAAAAAGGGAGACTCTTATAAAACTTAGATCTAACCCCAATTTGTTTTCTTAACTTCTAGGTGCTGGCTTTTTGGGTTTTTTTGAGAATGGCAACTCTCTTGCACACATGGGCCTAGGGTTTAGAGCCTGCTTCCACAAGCATCTGGATTTAAGATGCCCAGCAGTGGATCAAAAGAGCTTGTTCCCTGCAATGCAAAGTCCTGATCTGGTATCAATTCCCAAGCTGGTTCGAATGCATTCAACTGTTTTGGTGACATAACTTTGTCCTGGCAACCTTTATGCCAGGTCCAGTACTGCCTATCATCTTCAGGCTGACATAATGTGGCCAACTAACTTAAAACCGGAGCGCGTCGTGTCACGTGCTGGGGCTAATTCAACAAAAATGTGTTTGTGCTTGATCCAGATCAAATCTGTCCTGCCGCGGAATCTGACAGTACAACAGATGTGATATTAATAGATGTGGAACCACAGCGTAGCCTCTCCCCCCTCCCCAAACATCTGCAGCAGCGGAGGGGGGACGGCAGCGCTGGGAGGAGGCGTCCTGTAGGGACAGCAGTTCTGCTCTCGTTTGACTGTGTGAACTTCCCAGTGCTTACATTAATTTTAAAGAAAGTACTTTGGCATAACTGACCTAAAATCTGGTCCCTTCACCTCAAGGGATTAGTTTCTTCCAGGGGAAGTCTGAGGAGCTGCACTCTAATGAAGATTCTTAATGTACAATGTAGATTTTCTCATTATTTTTTTTTCCTTGCAACTCTTTCATTGCAGTAGAACTTAACTAGCTACTATATTAGTAGTTTTTTAACCTCTATCGCCCCCAAATTAGCTGATTAATGTGCTTTCATTTTTTTCCAAAGTACCAACTGCTTACGCTGGCTGCTTGGAGTGCGTGTGTGAGTGCGTGTGCGTGTGTGTGTGCTCAACAAAAGCCTTTTCTCTCTTCATCTCTGTATTCTGGGACTGAGGCCAAGTTGTGATTGTAATAATGTAATCTCTTCTGAATACTTGAAGTGATGGGAAAAAACGAGATTTTGAAAATGAAATAGATTAATCTATACAGCTAGAGGGGGGAAATCATGCATTTTAATTAGCTCTTGAGAGTAATTTTCCTTAAAGTAGTACAAGCCAGGTGTGCAAAAGTATTCTCCTGCCTTGAGAGTCTTGCTTCTCCTTCTGGAGTCCTTGGAAAAGATGGTGACAAGTGACAAGTTCATTTGGGATGCTTCTACTGAAGGGATTGAACATAAGGCAAACTGAAGGGACCTGATTTTTCAGAGGTTGCGCTTATGGCACTGGCTGAAAATCAAGCTCCTTTTCCCCTAAAAACGCCTCGAAAATGGAAGCAGCTGCTCACTTCAGTGTGCAGGAGGACTCTACTGCTTTGTCTGCTTGTGCACACAGGGGAACAGTGATTTATCAAGTTATTTTATTTAACTTTTGTTCAGGATGAGATCATTCCCTAAAAGGTGTTTGCGGTTTATTACCTTGCTGACTGGAGCTGCCGGCTCTTCTGCATGCAGGAGAGCAGAGAGAGAGGATCACACATGCCTTTCAATGGCCAGGGGCTTGTACTGGAGGAGGAAAGTTGACCAGCTGTAACTCACCAGTGGTTGTGCCCATCCTCACAGCCTGGGCTGGGAGAACACTCCCAGGGAATGGCCACCACTTGGCTGATGAACACCATCTATGAAGCAGACATAATCCAATGACTTTGATTGTGCGCAGTATTCTTTGAAAGCCCGCCTTGGTTGTGAAGCCACTTAATGTTCACCCTCATTTCCTTTTTTTTAATGGGGAAGGGGCAGTTTTCTGATGTTACAGCAAATTAAGTGCAGTGACTGGGGCTGGAGAAACGTTTGGTTCCTTGACAAAGATGTTTATTGACTGATTGTTTGAGTCTGGTCTTTGCTGTGAGCCTCCCCTACTTCCCCCATGCCAGGTGCCTAACAAAAATCTCCCACCCTGGGGTGCTTACAAGCTCTTCAGCCTCCTCTTTCAGCACTGATCTACAACCACTGCAAAGGACACATATTTTTAGGGAATGTGCTGCTTTACCTGAAGTCTGAGTTTTATATCCCAGCTAGGCATACTGAAATTTTTCAAACTTCCTTTTCAATCAGTCGCTTTGGCACTGTAATGGCTTGGGTTGCTCTTTTCTTAAGTCTGTTTTAATTCTTTTAGCTTTGTATTTTAGCAGCAAGTTGCCTTGAATTTACAGTTCCTGTTGAATTCCTCTATGAATAGCACCTAGGTTTCCTACTCTGCAGCTGCAAACAAGGTTTAAAAGCTTTTGGGATTTCTTGGCAGCTAATAACTCCCAGACTTCAGCATAGTTCATTTTCGAAATGTTTCTCATGCTTCAATCTGGACAGCGTTATGCAGGTCAGGGAATCCTGTCAGACTGGGGGCCAGGGGAGGATGTTCCATCAAAAGCTTTTTTGGCAAATTTAAAAAAAAAAAAAAAAAAAAAAAAAAAAAAAAGGGCCAAAAGGACCTTTAGGAATACTGCTTAATATCCTTTTCATCCAAAATAGGAAAAGCACCTGTAACTGATGCCAAGCACAGGACAAAATAAATAAAAAAAAAATCCCCAAGCAAAGACCTCCAACTGGAAATATTTCCTGAATGATCTCACTGAGAATCCCGTAAGTGGCTGGATCAGTTTTAGGGAAAAGGGAACACGGGTTTGCGCTCCGTACTGAAAGACAAGAAAAAGCTTCAGGAAAAAAACGAGCCAAACCCAGATGCAAACTGTCAGAGGTGCTAGAATTTCTTTCATTCCTTATTGGGACCTCTTGATGTTTACACGTAAAAGGTCGTAAGGATACAGCAAGACTTGAGGTGAGGAAACAGGTCTAAAAATGACATAAAAATTATGCTTGTGGCTTTCATCCTGTGCCCACCCTGGTACAGAGGTGGAGCCAAGCAAGGGCAGAACCTGCAGGATGAATATTGTCCTTACAGGCCTAGTATCAGTACATGAGGGATGTGGCGTGTGATGGACTGAGCAGCAGAGGACTTGTTTCATGTCGTCTTGGACATCAGCAGTTCATTCAGCTGTGCTGTACAGTAAATGTGCATGTGTTTGGAGTGCTGCCCCAGAAACAGGAACCTTTTAGACTTGGGCCATCACATAGATTTCGGGCTCTCCTTTTTTACAGCCTTGCACTGATAGCACGAAGAAGCTGCCCCATCAAACTCATCACCAAGTTGGGGTTTGTCCTTAACTATGAGTGGATCTTTGCTTGCATCTGACCTAGAGTCAGATACTGTCTCTCATTTTTAATGATGTGCCTGCAATTAGTATTTATTTTAGATTTAATCAGTCGGTACATGTCAGCTAGTACCTCAATAATTGTGATCTTGCTGTCAGGGAGGAAGGAAATTAAACCTCATGAGGTCACATCAAAACTGTGAATCTGGTATCAGTGTAACAGGGGTCCTCGGCAAGACTGATCATATTAATGAGGGACAGGTACTTACCGGATTTAGAGGCATGATCCAGACAAAACCACACGAGATTTTTTTCTGTGTAGATGGGCCAAACTGAGTGACTAAGAGACACATTTGGATGTGTTATTTTCAATTAGCAAAAACACCTGCTCAGATCTGGATCTCTGTTGTCCAGAACTTCTGTGACTTGTGCTCTGCTTCACTTCTACTCTTCTTAATTTTATCCATTCAAAGAGGTTAAACTGGATGTATCTTCAGGCGCAAAATCCACCAGTCTTTGCTTCCAGCTGCACTGAAAATATTGCAAGGCATTTTCTTGTTGAGGGTAAGAAATGTAAAACAACTGGATCATACAGATCAGATGTTTTCAACCTGCAAATTGCAAATGAATTTGAGAGGCCTCCCTCCTATTTTAACTGCCAGGAAAAAGTCTTGAAACCTTTCTTTTCCATTGCAACATAGGATCATGAGATAGAAGAGACTGAGACCTGCCAAAATAAATCCTCATTGAAAGCTTACTTGGAGCTTTAGAAAAGATTTGAAGAACTTATCTGAGTTGAATTAGTTTGCCTAATCCTAGCGATAATTTGGCTGGAGATGTTCACTCCTCTCAGATACACTGCAGCCTGCGTGTTGTCGTACTTAGACACAGACTTAACAAGAACAGAAAGTCTCAGTGAACTTCCATACCACCATCTGAACACCTTCAACTTGCCAGACTGATGCGTTTCATCAAAGTGGACTTTTCTGTCACAATACGACAGCTGAATGCGAGGTATGAGCCTGCAACTGCAAGTGTGTTTAGAAGGGAAAGTAATGCATATGCCATATGGTAGGAATTGATGTCTGGTAATAGATGTTTCATATATTCCAAGAACATCATTTGCTCCAAATGAAAATTCATACTCTTTAACTCTTTTTTAACCCACACCTTGTATTTTTAAGTTGAGGTCTTGCTTAATTCTGCTTCTGCTTTAATGGTTCTGCTTTCTTGGAGATTTCATAGCATCTTACCCTTCCTCCACAAATGCTATCAGTGGTCTCAGCTTCACGTTGCCCTTCATCCCGGTGCCCCTGCCGGGAGGGCTCTGCAGTGCTGACAGCTTTTAATGAGCTGCAGAAATCCAGGGCAGAGGGGGCTGCTTTCAACGGGGGAGGGTGAGCTTATCTCTTTATTTACAATCTCAAAAATACTCTCGGGTCCTGGGAGATGAAAGGCCTGTGCGTGTAAATGTAAAAGACAATTAGAGTGGTGTTACTGGCAAGCAAAGATGATGGAAACACCGTGACAGAACTGTCGCCTGGCAAAGCTCTGGTTGGAGAGGGCAGTTCTGTCCCAGGCTCAGGGTGCTTGAGGACCGTGCCCATTTCATTGAACGCTTATTTAGAAGAAAGAGAGGAAAGAGTTCCCAGCTTTCTTGCATAACTCAATATTTCACTGGGTTTAGAGTTTCACGTTCTGATGCTTCATTTAAAAAAAACTTTTTGTTTTAAAACTTTTGCACTACTCAGTTGTAAAAATCTAAATTATTTTTTGTGTTCTTAAGAAAAAAAAAGAGGAAAATTGCTAAACAATTTGTAAGGCTGAATCTTATTTTCAGGAGAGAAGTGATCCTTAAGCACTTGATAAGAATGGCATTGGTAAGTTTTCTCTGGACAATTTAAACCTGACTTGGTTCAGCAAAAACAATGCCTCACTCTTTTTGGGTGTCTTCAGTAATAATCACTACTTAGTCTTCTTTATGCATCTCACTTTAGGAACAATATGGAAATGCTGTGGTGTTTGAGGTGGAGGATGAACAGTGTTCAAAACAGTGCTTTCACTGCTCAGCGCTGAACTTCCCTGGGCTGGAAATGAACAAAAATACCATTTTTTCCCTGAAGCTCTTAGGCACACGCAAGGTAGCAGAGTAAGCTCAGTGATCAGTTTAGGAAGAATCGTGCAAGTAGTGGTACTGGAGTACAGGTTGCGGTCTCCTCAGAGCTTCATACAGTGCTTTATCTAGAGGGAAGTGTTCCCCACTGCTTCCTGAGCCCTCCAGTCTTGTCCCGGGGAAGAGGCCATCTACCAAGCCCCCACCTGCAGCCTTGCATGGACATCCTCAAAGGCAACTGGGCTCTGGGTTCCTGACCTGGCATAGGATGGGCCAGCAGGGGTCTTCACCATGGCAGAATGGTCCTTCAGCTGGTGCACACCCCACATATATAAATATATATATATATATAATATATCTGTGTCCTGGACACTTTTGTCCCTGACAGGTTTCCTTTTCCTCCTCACTGTATATGAATCTGATCAAGCTGTGTAACTTGAAGTGCATATGTGTGGAGGTCTTGTGAGGATGCATGGCCAAATTCAGAGGCATTTCAAAACACTGGAGCTTTGCACTTCAACGTGGTACCTTCTGGTGCCAAAGAAATTCACAGGTTCTTATGTGAGTTGGAGGGATGTGTGGTGGTGTTATATGTTTGCTTTGGAGGGCAGCCTACAGCCAACCCACAGGGATCACAGCCCATTGTGCTAAGCGGTTCATACACACATAATGAACAGCTGTATCTGCCCCCCAAAATGTAAAATGCCTCTGTAATGAGTCATTTCTGAGAGGGAACATCCAGTCATGCGGAGAGAGGAACAGTTGAGTGAAAGAGCTGGAAATTGGTCCCGAAACTCGACTGTGCTCACAAGGCAAATCTTGCTGAGATTGTCTGTGCGGGTCTGCTTTCAGCTTATTGCCAGCTGCAGGTGAACATCAGAGAGAGGGCTCAACAAAGTATTCAGAAAGAAGAAACAAGAATACTTCAAATCTGCTGCTTCCCCACGGCATGACAACAGTGGGATATTAAACTTGTGGTGCCTGTACTTCCTTCATGGATGATGTGCTTGCTCTCAGCTCCAGAGAAGGTTGGAAAGAAGAAATGTTTTCTCCTTGCTTCTGCACAGATATATATTTCTGAAAGCCTCAGGATCAATAGACAATTTCTGTGCTTTTCCTTGTGTGTCTTCTGTCATTGTGTCATTTGCTTTTGCGGCACGCAGGGAGGAAACTCAATTAACTGTCAGGAAGGTGAATGAGCTGGACATGCAGTAGGAGCCTAAAAATCAAGGAAATGAATGCACTCCCTGTTTGTATCAGCCATGGGATAGTGGGAGGAACTGATCCAAGTCATAAAGTCTTTTAACTCCAGTGAGGCAAAGGATCATGTGGCTCAGACCCCCATCAAATAGGGCGACAAAAGTTGTTTCTGATGAAGACCAGGGGGGCACATCATCGGTTCAAAACAAGGGAACAAATACAGAGCAGAGAATTGCAGCCAATCTGCTGGGAAGGACTCCAAGAAAATAGCAAAGCCTGCCTCTTTGTGTGGACGAGACACGTTAAATGGACAATGGAGTGAAGAAACACCACCAAAAAAAAGAGAAGACTCTTCTTTTGCAGAGAAAGACCTTATCCGGTGTTGTCTTCTTCCTCCTGGACCGGTGCATGCACATTTTGTCTTGTGCCAAGAGAAGGTGCAGAGGAGGTTCCTGGGATTTTGTGGCATCCCTGAAGACCTCCCTATGACTGTAGCGCTCTCTGCTTTGTGATATACAAATCACATATAGCAACAGAGTAAAGTTTTCAAGACGTCTTTTCCACCATTTTATGAGGCCCTGGCTGCAGCGAAGAGAAAAGAGTCCAGGGCCGCTTCCCGTGGATTGTTTGTATATTTTGCTGGAATGATATTTGTGATGCACAGACACAGGCTTCTTCCCAGGCATGAGAGGAAGGGAAATTTAAGAAGAGAGGAGAAAGGAGAGTGCTGGTACGAAGGAGAAAGTCTGTGTATTTTTTATTTTATGAGCATATAAGCAACCCACTGTTATACTAGATATAGGTGTTGGTTTGTCAATTTTGATGTGGTGAAAAGGCGCCTACAGTAATGGATGGGCTCCTGCTAACGGAAGAATGGTTTGTATAACCAGTAGAAATAAATAGGTATGTAAATCTCCAGCAAACTAAAAGGCACTTTTAGCTGCCTCAGGAAGATGCTGTTGGTTTAAAGAATTTTTTTTCCCAATGACACTGCTATTTCCTATCAAAATAAGATCTTGACAGAAGAAGACTGTGAGGAGTGTTCCTCATGCTGAGACAATATGTGATCAAATTTTCTGTATGGTTATGGAAAGAGAGACATGTCCTTATCCTAAATCTTTTAACTGATCATTTAAAAACCTTTCTCTACAGCAACTGGCACAAATCACGAGCTGCATTCTATATGTGAGAAGATGTGGAAAGTGGAATGCACCAAGGTACCTGCTTAAAACCTGTGTTGTGGTCTTGAATGGCTGTCAAGGGATGGAGAGCAGCAGGGAGTTATTTCATGTTCTCTTGAAGAAGCTAGACAGGACTACCAGGAGGAAAAAAGGCAGCTGCTGGAAAATACCCATTCCTCAAGACATCACCTGGCTTTTGTCCTACCTGGTGTGACTTTCTGCAATCACTCTTCTAATTTCTACATTGACTTAACCAGTCAGTCCAGTCAGTGCTGGCAGGTTGCATTTTCTTGCCATTTTTCTCAACCCACGGGCCTGGGATGAGATGAATATCTGTCTCACGGTGGCACAAAGAAGAGGAGCTTCCAGGACTTGCAGCCTGCAGATGTACAGATAAAGATGAGAGGACATCTGGTCTCAGCCGCAGTCTGTTGTTAGCCGGCTGCGGTACCAGAGAGACAGGCTCTTGGCAGAGCTTTCAAAAGTGGCTTGAAGCGGGGAGGAGGGAAGGGTTGCTGAAGATTATCCTTTCTTATTCTTTTGAAAAAGCAGGAGGGTCTTGGGGAGAGGGCTGGACAAGAAAAGCTGCCAGATGTGAAGAGATGCTCAGCCAGAGTTAAATATCCAAAGACTGAATCCGGTTTTCTAAGAGAAGATGTGCAGAGGTATTCCCATGTAAACCTTTCATGTGTTTCTCCAGACTGGCCTCACCATTGCTCACAATATGAACAGTTTTCAGGCTGGTGGTACCCTTCCTCACTCTCAGCCCCCACAAAATGCACATACCAACCAAAGATATACAAGTTTTAGCTTTTTTTCACGTTCTTGTTCTATAAAGAATCATCTCAAATAAAGACAATCTACAATCAACCTGTAAAGGTACCTCAAGGTTTTGCTGTATGATAAGCACAAATAGAGATTGACTATCTGAAATTCAAATATGCCCCCGAAGCCCCCAACTCAGAAGTACAAATATCTCCCACACGCAGAACCACCTAGGGTCAAATTTTCTGCTGGTGTAAACTGGCAGAAATCCATTGAATTCTCCCATAAATCAATTTAATTAAAAGTGTCTTCTGATGTGTCTTTGTTTAGCAATAAAGTTCATTCGAGAAGGTGTGATGGCAGGAAAACAAATCCCTTCTTTACACATCGTCCCCCCACCCCTTGGCTCAATTTTAATGTTTTTAAAAAATATTTATTTTTTTAAAACTGGAACAATAACTGTATTGTTCACAAAGAACCTTTTGTTCTGCCAATACATTCGCTCAGAGGGACGCTTATCTATGGTTGTGTATTGGAGAGGGAGGAGAGAAAGAGCCGGTGCAATCACAGGTATAAATTGTCCAGATATGTAACCAAGATTAATTCACTTGATAAAACAAGACCACCCTCCTGCAAAACTATACCTGAAGCATAAACAAAATAATACTTTTCTGAACTTCTGAAATAATGTGATTTATTTAAGAACTTTTGGGTTTTGTTAGCTTTTCTACAAATCTGACTATTCCACTGGGACAAACTCATTAGGTCCAATTCAGCAAAATGCTCCACAGCCAAAATTCACCGGCAAATCACTTAACCACATGCTTAACTTTAAGCAAGAGCTTAAGTCTCAGGCATCCGAACCATTCGTGTGTGATTTATTCCTGGCCTTCTGGAGAGCAGAAAGAATGCAACATGGCCAATCCACAGCCGATAAGGAGGCAAAACCGAAGTGACAGACTGAGGTGTTGAGAAATATTTGCTTGACTCTGAACTTGTGTACGGGCTGGAAAGGGTTCAGAAGCTTTCTTGAACTCTGTGGGGAATCCTCATGATTTGTTTCCTGCTTTTCACGTGGGTTTTAGCATGTGCACCATGGTTCAGCGCTTGCACCACAACAGCATGTAGCATGCAGGCTTCAGGTCTGCTTTGGGAAAAGACTGGGGCAGATCGTCGGTTTGCAAGACTGCTGTGGGTGTCAAGGATCAGCTCTCAAACAGGTCTCCAGTCTTCAGTGCATCTGTGATTTTAGGTTATACACTGTGTGGAATATGTGTCTTCAGCATTTACTTACCTTTATATCATATGGTGTCTCCCCAAAACCTAGTCCTGTAATGTCAACACCTGACACTATGATACTAACCTATTAGCACTATGCCTTATTTGTCTTATGCCACGATAGTCCTAAAACCAAGTCATGCTGGAGACTGTGAGTCCAGGCATTCTTTTAAGCATCCTTGTGATCACTTCATTTTCATTTCCAACCTCTTTCCTCTGGTGAAGGAGCCATCCAAATTATGCACTTAGGTACCAGGTAAAAGCGCATCTCCCTGTGCAGCAAAATGATGCGGTGTGTCCACATTGTACTTTCTTCTTGTTTTAGTCCACCCCAGATCTCTCCCTCCTCATCTCTCTCAGCAGGGAGGAACTGTCACTCAGCCATCCTTTCTCTTCAGAGCACCCCACAGGTTCACAGCCCTCCAGGCAAGCATGTGCCGTAATGAATGGTGTCATCCAGTGGTTTGCAGCAAGAAGGAAGTCCTGGCCTCCTGGGGACTAAAGAAGAAATGTGGGGAAAAAGCCAGACATTGAACATATACTCTGACTAGGAGACTAAAGATATAATGTCTTGGAAGTATCGGAGACTTCGGGTCCCCTCTGGTTGGCTTTGGTGGATGGGCTGCAGTCCTACCTCATAGCTTGCTGCTGCCTGTGATTTCTCCTCCGAGGTAGATAAGGGCTACCTATTCCTTGATCTTCACTTTTGCAGTCCTCACTGAATACAAATCCATGGTTCTTTCATGCATGAAAAAGAAGGCTGTGTCAGTGCTGCTATAGTGAGACCATCCACTGAAACCATATTTGCTTTATTAAATTCATTTTCCTCTGAAGTTTCCCTATCATATGCTGGATGTGTTGAGCTGATGAGACCTCCTCACTTCCTGAAATGTTTATAGGCTTTAGTAAAGAATCTGATGGACAATTTCATCCTTCGAGAGCAAGGATTTAAATTTTAGCTTGCATTAAGCAGGGATATACTGGGGGATAAACTAATATTTCTTACTTAAAAGTCTTATTTCATTTGATCTAAAGCACCTTATTTTTCAGAGTTAAACATTACTGCTGGAAGTAATTTTAAATTTGCACAACATTGAATCCTAAGAATCGTTCTGAATTGACTTTACAAATATATATGTCCTTTTTGGGACTGAAGGAGGAAAAAGAAAGGGAGAAAAGAGAAAAGACTGCAGGAGCTAAAATAAAAAAAGGCAGTCCATTCATCACCTAAATAAAACACACTAAGTGTTGAAATGAGGTCGAAAGATATTCGTTAAGACTGTGAAGTAGAAAGGCAGCAATTACTTCTTTGGAAAGTCTCTCTTAAGGGCTTAAGTAGAAGCCTGGAGGAGGCTGCCTCCAGCTAGAAGGAATTGCCCCTGGCTTTACCGGGAGTGAGGGAAAGAAAGGAAGCAATTACCCACTGAACAATGGCGCATTAAGACGCTCCTTTCTGTTTTCAAAACCAAGCTCCCTCCCCAGTGTGTTTTCCAGCTGGGTGAGAGGAGGAGATGGCCTCCTGGGGAGGCAGCCAGCTGCAGGCAGGGAGCTGCTTTCTGCAGGCAGGCATCCTCTCTCTGCTCTCCTGCAGGGCCCTGGATGGCTGGGCAGATGCTGGAGATGGAAGGGAGGGAAGTTCTGCAGGACCTATGAGGCTTGCTCCTTCATTCAGGTCCAGTTAGCTGGAATAAGAGTTGCCAGTTTTGGCAAGCCTTTCATCATTCCTGTTCCTCTCCACGTTGTCGCCTCCCTGCCCACTGACTCCCTCAACTGTCCTCCATAGCCAAAACTCATCCAGAAGCTTCTAGCCAAGAGGTCCTTGTGTTCTGCTCCCTCCTCAGTTTCCCTGGTGGTTTATCAGCTGGCTGAAAAGCTGAGAGCACAATGTGGTTTTCCACATCCCCATCTCCTCCTCCTTTCCCTCTGCCCAGGACAGATGGACAACCCATGGCTGCCTCAAGAAACCAGCCCAAAACTTGCCGTGGCTCAGAGGAGGCAGAAGGAAGATGGGCTGGGAATGAAACTGAAACACTTCAGGCAGATTCAGCTCTCAGGCATGGGAATTGGCTGAAGAGGATGCAGAGAAAACTGACTGACCAGCAGGAAAAGGTGGAGGACATAAATCCTCCAAAACTGGGGCTGAGGGATCCTGCAGCCCCAGCTTGCAAGGTGTTGGACTCCCTCCTCGCCTCTGGAAGCTAACAGGAGTTGGGGAGGACCAGCCAAAAATGCTGAAAAGGCAACCCTGAACCCATTTGAAAAAAGTTAACACCACCTTTTTTAATTAAAACCCAAGCCAAACCAATGCAGACCCCCTCTCAAACCTGCCTTGCCACCAGAGTGAACTGCAGAGCATCTCGCATGCAACAGAAAGCTGCCGGTTTTTAATGCATTGCTACAGCGGTGTCCCTGGTGGGGCAAAATAAATCAGCAGCACACACGGCCCTGTGTAAAGGTCAGTGAGAGGCGTTAAAGACAAGAGGCCCTTCCAAGGCTCTGCTGCAGCATCCAGGGCAGGCGGTGGAGGGAGGGAGCGCTCCGTTAACCGCCCACGCGGGAGCACTAACCGGGTTTCAACACACACGTGCTCTCCTTGCAGGAGCGGGAGGGAGGTCCACCCATCTCCATCCTGCTCGAGTTGCTTGGCTGGGCAGGAAGAACTCATGGCATTGGTGTGTCGGGCTGAGGCTGGCGAGCAGCCGGAGCCCTGTCTGTTTTAGGAGGTCTGTAAAGCTCTGGTAGGTGCTGGCAGCTCTCTCTGTCCCCCCTCTCCCCCTCCGGCCACATCTCCCCCTCCTCCCTCAGCCAGGCACCCAGCCTTGGCCTCCGGCCCCAGGGCTGTGCGCAGCTGGATGGTATTTTTGGGCTGCTTGGAACAGCCGATTCCCACCGCCTTTCTCAGCCAGCCTTGTTCCTCTTATATATAACCTTAAAACCTTCTTCCTGTTCCTCCTCCCGTTGCCTTATCCTTACACTTTGCCTTCCTGACCCATTTCTGCCCTCTTTCTTTCCCCATCATTTTGCAGTTAGGTCAGAGGGATGCTTTCCCATCTCTAGGACACTTATTTCTGGTCGTCATCTGTGAGCAGTGTTTTGCCTCCTTCCTCACCACTCTGTCTAGCTCTGCATTTCTGCCAAAGGTCACATGAAGTACACGAGCAGACATTTCTGCAGCCATGGGCTGGTCTGCAGGCTGAGTGACTGGAGGGATTTTCTTATCCGGGTGGAAACCACCCCGATGCCTTGGTGGCATGTGTGCACCTTCCATGCCTGCCATAAGCTGCTGCCACCTTCCCGTGTGCGTTGCCTCGCGCGTTGGAGGGAATTTCCCCCCTTTCATTCCTCCTCTGGATATTGCTGACTTCAAAGAGATTTCATTCTCCATATCTGTAGGTCAAAACACTTGAACACATGGTGTGAGCAGGGCTGACCCCTGTAACGACAGCGGGTCGCCAGGTCAGGAAGGCGACTGGTTTTGTTCCCTGGACAAAATGAACTTGTTGCAGCCTCTCTTGGGGCAGTCTCTGCAGGCAGAAGTGTAACGGGAAAATCAGTCAAGGTAGGGCTGCACTGACCCTGGGGACTTTGGTGTCCATCCAGGTTAAGAGAACTTGATGGCCAAAAGGTGGACTTTCAACTCATCTGATTATGTGACCTTGATGCTCTCTCAGACTGAATGAATCGTTCTAGACAACACCCCGGCTGGTGGCATGGATGCAGCCACTCTTGGGCATCTGTGCTACAAGCCCCTGACGTCTTCCCATTCTTTATATCACATGTCTATTCAGCCCATGAAAAAGTGCATCAGATGTGCTCGTGGGTCTCAGGAGCAGACTTCTCCCCCATCCATGCTGTGAAGCCTGAAGTTTGCAGTAATTGCCATCTGAGCCCTGCTTTGGGACTTGCTGCTGGAGAAGACCTGAAGACAGTGAGGACTTTTGGGTAGGTCTGAGGAAGATGAGAGCAGGGTCACAGGTGAGCCTACCCACAGGTGTCCTGAATTTAGCTCCTCCCTGCTAATGCAGTGGGAAATTGATAGCCGGCAGGGTGGGTGGAAGTAATGAAAGTTATGGAGCTCAGCTGTTGAGCTGATGCTCCTGCTCAGAGAGTACATATACCCACCCAGTCCACTGGGAGAGCTTTGTTTGTTTTGCTGAGACTAGTGGGAGCAGCAAATCATGGTTCGTCCTCCATCAGTTCGCCAAGGTAGGATTATTGCTGTGATAATTCTGTCTCACTGATGTCCTACTCGTAGGTGGGAATAAGGAGCAGAGCCTGCGTGCAGCCGTGCGTGGCTCCCCTCTGCGTGCTCCTCTGCCTGGCAATCTGTAATCCCGATAAAGCACCATCTGGGCTGTAAGCGTGTGAATATCCAACATGACAGCACCTCAAATGCCTAGTTTATGCTTATTAATAACAAGCTGTAAAAATAGCAGTCAGACAAGATGAGATCATAAGGCTGATCGTGGGATGCCATATGTTGTCTGTTTTACTGAGCAAGCCTCACACAGAGGAGACCTGTGCTCCCTTCCCAGAGCAGGGTGGGATTGGGGGGCAGCAAGGAGGTGTATGGGCTCCTTCCTTTTTGGGCAAGGCCTGTGGGAGCAGAGAGGCTGAAAAATCTCCAAGTCAGGGGAGCAGCAGCTATACAGACAGGACAAATATACTGGGAGTTTTACTGGGCTGGGTCTCCAGCTCCTCTGTCCTCCTATGGCACAGACAATACATAGAGGCTTTCCAGGGCAACATATCTTTCTGTTTTGGGGTGATGGTACCTTAACAGAAGCTAAAGCTTTTTCCTCATTTTCTTGATTCTGTTTACTGTGAAATTAAGAGTTAAAAAAGCCTAGTGAGAAAATGCTGGGCCCATTTACATTTGTACATGCTTCAAAAAGATGATGTAGATCTTGGCCGGCAGTGGAATAGCAACATTTTCTGTACCTAAAGGAATGATATTTCCAGCACCTCGCGGTGTCCTGTTTGTCTTTCACAGTCCTCTGGCTGTGAAGTGCTATTCTAGATTAGGGCTCTTCAAACTTTGATAGCTCATGGACCTCTGTGCTGTGTTAGTGAGGTGTGAAGGGCGAGAACCTGCTCTCTGCTAACCTGGGCCAGGGTGTTGGTGACTTCTGCTCGGGAGATCTGCCTGTGTTGCACCTGGGCTGCGGTTCATGGCAAACAGCAGGAGCAAACTTTCTGAATCCTTCCCTCTTGTTTCAGGATTTTATTTTCTAATTTATATTGTTGCTCCCTTAGTAATGCCCCAGACTGTGGAGCTGCATGTTCAAATTCCCCTGCGGACCTTTCTCTGGTTCCCCTTGCTGGTCCATGCTGCCTTGCCAGAGGGGATGTTTTCTGGGGGGGGTTGTGTGTGAATGTAATACCCAAACCAGCCCCTTGCTTGTCTGGTGTAAAAGAGGCTCAGGTGCCAATTAAAGCTTGCACAACCAAGAGAGAGTGGGACCTTTGGTAATATCCCTTCTCAACACCGCAGGTTCTGCTGTCCCAGGATGTGTGTATGAGTCATTGTCTGGAAATCCAAGTGGCCAGATGTCCGCCAGATCCTGCTGAGCTCCTGGAGTTGCTAACCTCAGCAGAAAGGGTGAAGGGAACGTGGGGGTTTCTCCCCTGCGGAGGTGGGCTTGTGCAGGTGAGGAGCTCGGCGCATCCCTGCGGGCGGTGGGGCAGGGAGCCAGCGCTTGTGGGGCCTGCCCCAGGGGAGGCATCTGCAGGCAGCTGGGTCCATCTCCGTGCCCCCCACTCGGGGTGGGAGGGGAGGCTGTTAGAACAGCTGCCCTGAAGCACTTGCGCTCCAGCTGCTTTTGGCTGCGGTGGTGGTGGTGGTGGCTTGCAAGGAGCAGTAAGAGGGACCCCTGCAGGCCCCTGCTCCAAACAGCTGGGGAAATGTTTCTTTGGGCTTTGCTGGTGCCAAAGGCTTTTATTTCTTAGCACAGCATTAATCCGAGGGCTCTGCCCCTCGCTGCTCCCCTCCATCCCCTGGCCTGCAGTCTCCATGGGAAGCACAAGCGGACGATGTCGCTGTGGTGGCTGTGCCGGGAGTGTCTGGAGGGAGGCAGAAACCTCAGGCTCTGGGTTGTGTGTTGGCTTTGCAACCAAGACAGTGTCCTTTTACTAAAAAAGCCCCTTTGTTTTTAAATTTTTTTTCCACATTATTGGGAAGCCTGATGGCAATACAAAATGTAGGTATTCTGTTGTTTCTAGACAGTGGCACAGGAGATTTTTATTAAAATCAATAAAAAACTAGTGTTGAATTTATTAAACACTTTAAAATGTTGTGAAACACCAGGGAGTCCTGTTTTGAGGAAAGTCATTGTCTCTCCAGGAGAAAAGCACAGCTTTCTGAGGAAAAATGTGTGACTAGATGTAGTTGGTAACTTGTTGGCCAAGGCTAGTGGTCTCTCCTTGCTTCAGATCCACCTCCAGCCTGCCCCATAGCCCTTGGCTCAGCTGTGCTATCACCTGTTGGTGGCAACTGAGTTCCATCAGCCTTCATAGGTCAGGTAATTCTCTCCTCCTTGGAAAGGAGAAATCAGCCAAAGCCCATAAACTCTGCTGTGAAGAATAAGGCACTGCAAGCAGCAGCTCTGCTTTAGGGCAGCTCTCTCCTCATCAGTACAGTTGTCCTATGGGTACATTGTTCACATACATGCCCACCTTGGGGGATGTATAGACTGAGGCTCCATAATGTGCTGCCACGCTCCAGGAGCACAACAGAAAAAAAAAAACCCAACCCTTTTTGTAATCTGGCCCTGAAGGAGTCTTGCTGGAAGGTGAGTTGGGGCAATGGCTCTGCAGGAGCCTGTTGTAATTGCCAGATTTAGGATGTTGAGCTCTGAATAAATCTCTGCTTTATTTTACTGGGATAATTCAGGCTTGAAAACTGAAGTGACAGCTTATAGCCAGGCTTTTCAGTTTGGCTTGTCAAAGATTGTGCGTGTGTGTATATGGCTAAATGCAAATAAGCTCTCCCAGAAAACAGTGTCACAAATGCTAAACTTATTATCTGCATGGACTGATGGTGTGAGGGACTGAAGACCCCATAAATTACCTTCTTTCTACTCAGAGTGAAAGTGATACTGGTGCTGTGGTCCCTGACAGTAAGGAATGGCTCCCTTTCTGGTTGGACAGGTTTGATTGGCCACTAATTTACTCTCCCTCCTCTCATAATTCAGCACAGCTTTCTTGATGCACTCTGCCAGCTCTCACCAATTTGCTGCTTGGAGGATTTTCATGCAAGTGAATTGTGGATTCTAGTTAAAACATGTACAGAGCATGCTCCTGCTTGATGGCTCTGCTCTTAGATGTCACAGGAAGAGACAGTGTTTTGTATAACTGCAAGAAAAATACCATGTTCTAATTAGTGTAATTTATAGTCCCTTGCAGGCTAAAACAACAGCTGATGAGTCATGAAAGTTCCTTCTTCTGACATTTGCTGAAAGAAATGTTATTTTAGCTCCCATGACTTTTGGGGAGGGGGGAGGGAGCAGTTGGTCTGAAATGCCTCACCCCTCCTCCAGTGCCTACCCCCTTCAACAAATTTCCTGTTTAAAGGTTTCTGGTGTGCTGCTGTGCAGTAAGGAAACATTAATTACAGCCATGTCCAATTATCAGTCATGGTGGATCCCAATTTGAATGTCTATATCAGGACAGGAGTTCCTGAGCCCATTGTGGTTGCTGGGGCAAGACGTTCCAGTAGCTGCAATACTGTCTTTGTTGAAGATGTAACTGAGCAGACAGAAGACTGAACATGAAGGTCCCCTCGTGTGCTATAACTAAGCGCTGGTGTGTTGAGAACATATTCACTGTGGTTAGTTGAGGTCTGAGAAAGTCCATTTTTCAAGGGTGATCTTGCTACTGACTTACAACGTCCTCCTGTCCCTGTGACCTAAGACTTTGTTCAAACTCATCTCTGCAAAAATGGAAAAGATGAACAGCTCGGGAGCTGCTCATTCTTAACTACAGCAGTGACAAACACAAATGTGTGGGATCTTTCCACCTTGTCCTGGAGACTGTCCCTGGCCATGTAAGTCTGGCTCCGACCATCAGAGGTCAGCAATGGACCTGCCCAGCAGCCTGCTTGTCTCCTTGGAGCATGTGTCTGCAGAGTCCTCTCCATTTAAGTATAAGGGATGCCATATGGACTATTTAATTTGACATGTGTTGTCCATGCATGTGCTTGGAGTGGTTAGTGACATAAAAGATCATCTCTGGAATAGCGGTGTCTACAGCAAGCTGTATGAAAGGCTTTGCCCACAGCAAAGCTGAAGATTGCTTTAATGATTTTTTTTTTTTTTTTTTTTACCCTGGTGGCTTTTTTGTTTGGCCACCATGAGATACAGGCATTCTTCAATTTTTGTTGGAAGACAGGCTCTTGTTCTCAAAGAATAAGTAAAAAGATGCCAAAGTGGTGGCTATGTTGCCTATGCATTTCAAGAACTTATGGAGGCATTTAAAATGTTACGCTGGAGAAAAAAAAAAACCCAAACATTGTACAAATCTGAATCCTTCAGGCTGAATGAAAACAGATCTGCAGAGAGTTCATCTAATGACATGGGAGTTATGAAAGGTCCTAAGACAGCAACCGAAGTGGTGGTTGCCTGGTTCTGCTGAAGGTGTGTGAAAGACTATGTTGGTCCACAGACCTTGTGCTCCCAGAGGTTTTACTTCAAGTTCTGTCTTAGGCCACAACTTTGAAGCATTTCTTTAAAATTCTGTGTGCTCATGACACAAAAATCATTGCTGTTTTGACTCTGTTGACAAGCAGAAGGAGTGTGCACTTGAGAGTGGAGAGTCAGTGGTCAGGAAGAGGAGGCAAAGGTGAAGATGTGAGAAATGAGAATCCATGAGAGGGAGTCTTACTGGGTGGGGGAATCACAAAAAAACCCCCGCAAACCAGGAACTTGGTAGAACTTTGTAGGACTTTTGGTTACCGCTGCATAGCTTGCTACATCTGTAGCAATGTGTGACCTTTATTTTTCTGGCTTATCAGGGTCAATAATAAAACAAAATCAAACACCAGGGAAAATACTGCTTTGCATCCTTATGCAAATGCTCTGTACCTGTGCAGCTGTACAAACCCAGAGCAACTCTTAAGGCAAGAGATGATGTCAGCTGAGTGGTGCTTGATAGCAGGATTTCTGGCAGACAGACACAATTTTAGGTGATTTTTCCAGATACTTTTATGGCTGTTCATGGGGTGATGTATATAATCCACTGCTGGCACTTGCAGCATTGAATGATTTTAGAAAAATAGTGAAGGATTCAATAATTTCCTGAAGAGCTAATTTCTCAGGGGGAGGAAAATTTCTTTCTTAAGGACTTCACTTAACCTGAAAACCCCAAATCCCCAGGTAAATTTATCAAGCTGCTGGCTGTATAAACACATTGGTTCAAAGAGCTTTTGGGTGGATGGATCATTCACATAAGGCCTATCACATTTACTGAAGAAATGTCAGGAAAAAATAGGACTCAGTTCAAATTAACCTGAATCTCGTCTTTACTGATGTATTCAGTCTTAGTTTACCTTTTTTCTTCTATCTTTGTAACAAGAGGCTTCAATTCCTGTGTTCAGATACTTGTACTGAAGTTTTAAGAGTTGTGACAAAACCAAAAGCATTTGAAAGCAACATCCTCAATGTTTTATCAGGCTTTTGTGGGAGAGGCATGCTGCTTTTCAGTGTGATTAATAGAAGTTTGCAGAAGACTTCTAGCTCTTCCCTTCTTGGTCTTATTTCAGCCTTCTGCCTTTTCTCTCCTTTCTCTCATCAGTCACTGCTGCCTGAATATTGTCTCAGCCCCTCCAGGGCACCAACCCAGCATCTGAATAATGCCACAGAGAGTGGCTGATTTTGTTCTTCTGGTTAAATCTGTGCGTGCAGTTACAGACGCTGCAGAATGGGAACATAAGCAGAGATTGCTGAGACATCAGTGGAAGACTTGCTAGCTGCTTATCAATAGCTTTTTCCTCTATTACAGCTGGGGTGACTTTCTGCAGCCAAGTGTGGCAAATATTTGCTATTGAGAATGGAGACATTTTTCTTGCTGCCTATTAAGTATTAAGGATAGTCTTGATGAAAAGGCTGATGCTGATGTCTCAGAAGGCCTCTTTGTATGATAAGGAAATGCTGTGTAGCTTTGCTGGGGTGGCCCCTGGATTTCACAGGGCAGGGAGGTGGCTTTGAGCTGTTAGCCTTTTGCTTGTGGCTTCTTTCCCAGAGCTGACGCTGGGCTTGAGAGATGCCCTTCGCATCTCTCCTCCTACTTGTACATCAGGTGACTTGTGGTTGCTCTGCAGAGACTTCCTTGTCTCTGAAGACAGCAGCAGTCTTGGGGAAAGCTACAAACGCCTTTCCATACGCTCACAGAAACATCGCTGGATGTGGGAACCTTTGGGGAGATGCCACAGGTTGAGGGTTATTTATTTCTTGATATTAAGCCAAGAGATAGGGTGAGGAATGCTGTTTGAGTGGAGGCTGATGCTTTGAAAACCAGGGGTCTGTGCTACATGCTCTGGGAAAAGGCAAGATGAGGTTTGATCAGGGTCAGGCAGCAGTAATGCTGTGGAAGCTATGGATGGGATGAGGCAGAGGCGGTCACAAGATACAGGAGTGTAGCTGCAGCTAAATGGTACAATGAACAATCGGTAGCACTGGTTGTGCTATCCTAATCCTAATGTACTATTCTACTTCCTAAGGTATTTTCAAGCAGGAGACACCATCCATCACAGCTTGTTCTTCATTGGCACTATATATGAGGCTGTCAGTCCTGAAGATGCTTGATGATCAGTGGGCTCCACAGCTTGGTTGCCCAGATAAATTCTGACCCAGGCTAATGCAGCTCTAGAAAAAAATAGAACTAACTGATGTTCTAGTGTTGGAATTTCTTTCTCAATGTATTGTCTCCAGAGATGTCCCCTGAGGTGTCTATAGTCCTTGAAAGGGTCCTAGCCTAGGTTTAGATATCTGAGGAGTTAGTCTGGACATGTCAGTGGCTCTGTTTGTCCTCTGTCACACATGCAGTGAAGGGAGAGGTCAGTGGCTTGGATGGAGGCTAGAAATATGGATGGTATTTCTGCCTCTGAGGCAATTCCTTTGTGATCCCATAGGCTGCTCTTGGTATATCCAAATGTGTTTGCAGGATTTAAGCCCTTTATTTTAGGGATCAATGTCCAAAGTTGGTTTTCCACATGCTATGCCTATGTTTCTCTGCGTTAGTGGTACATAGCTATGTGCCAGGGATGTTGTAGGGCACCATCCATGGTGCCAGACCTTGAGCCCTAGATCTCTTGATGGAACTTGCTATCCAATTGAAAAGACAAAATTCCTTGAAGAGCTTTAAAACTAAACCCTGAGAGCATTCCTGAAATTGTTATGAAATGATACTAAGTGAATACCTAAGGCAATGTTTAGATGTGGCAAGCAAAGATGCCCTGAAGCTGTTGTGACTTGCCAGTTACCTCTTAAGTAGTGAATTCTGGAGCTGCCAAGAAGGACTTTGTGTTTTTTGACATAAGTGACCATGCAAGGCATGTGAAATGCCTGGGTAACTGTGGCAATCTGCTGCTTAAATTGGAACATGGCAAATCAATTGCCAGTGGGCAGGCAATGCAGCTTTCCTCAAGTGGGGACCTGAGTGAAAAACATACTTGATACTCTCAGAAATTGCTTTTCACCACCTGCTATATATCATAATCAGTGTGGCTGGGGGAGGAAAGGTGGGAATGTCTCCTTTGCTCCTTTGTGTTAAAGGAAAAATCTTATCTGAAAAGCTTTAAATCTTTTCAGAAAGGTAGCCCCCCCCATTGGAAAGGCTGAAATAAGCCTGGGCATTACACCTAAAGCTAGTGAGAGTCACTTTTAAACCTTTCATTAATAAATTGTGATGCTTATACGTGGTCTTATTCCACTAAATATAATTTATACCTGTATCCAGTGGCGAAGCATAGTGTAGGGCACAGGGAGTGATAACTTCATCAACTTGTAAGCACAGCTTATGTTTGCCACTCAGGATGTTAGAAGACATAACAAGCAAATATCTTGCCTAGACCATAATTTATTCTTTTTTTTTGAGTGTCAAGATCCTGGTTGACAGAATGAGGTTGATGGAGCAGTTGATCAAGAATCTGAGCAAAGCTTTATCTTGCTTCATGAATTCCTTCTCTGAAGTGTCTACGTGGTCTTCCTGGTGACTACGATTTTCAAGATTTTTCTGCAAATTTCCCTCAAACCTAAACAAGGAGCTCTGATTTCTTGGTGGTTTTTTTTTGTTTTGGTTTTTTTTTTTCCTGCAATCCATAAGAGCTCTGTTTCCAGTTAAGGAGAAACTGGGTTTGGTTTTAGCAAAGATGGACAACACATGTATGCAAAATATGCATGTGTCTTGCTCTTCATGCACCCAAGGCAACTCAGCAGTCAAATTGGAGACTGTCATGCTTTGTGAAGCAGATTTGAGTCTTGAGCTAGTGTGCTTTAGGAGTCCAATCTATTGTGCTCAATTATGCAGAGAATTAAAATTGGTGCTTGTGTTCTCATATTCCAACAGTGTGTATGAACACTAGGAAAAACTTCACTATGTGCTTACCTTGTTAGATTGCGAGCCAGTGTCCTGAAAGCAAGACCTGGGACAACCACTGCTTGCACTGTCAGGTGGAAAAGAGGTGGTGTGAGGCAGGTTGAGTGCACCCTCGCAACCATGTCCAGAATAAAGCAGGGGTAAAAGGGAAGAGAAGTTCTCAGGGGAAAGGATGTGGTTACTTGTGGAACTGATTGCAGAAAGCTGTGAGCTGGGAATGGGGGAGAAAGCTGCAGATTTTCTAGGAAAGACTCCTGTGGATCAGTGTGACAGTATAAGATGGGCTGCTTTTAATAATCTGTTCAGAGCTATTTCTGCAAGAACAATGAATCTCTGTGCCTCAGTCACTACCCATCTGTTTTCAGATCTCATCTGAAAACTCATCTTTCCTTCCTTTTCTCTTCCCTTCCGCTTGCTCTCCACTGTCATTTTTTATTTTAAGTTTGCCTCTCTGCTCTCCAAAGCTTTTGTGGGGATGGAGTTTGAATGAGGCAATAGGCAAGGTTACATGCATTAAGCAGCGAAGCAAGGGCTGATTTATTTTTATTGCACTCATTTATTTTCTTCACACCCCAAACATCTTCATAAAGGAAATGATTTAACCTTTTGCACACAAAGCACAAGCCAAGGATTTCTGGATTCATGCTGTAAAGTATTGTGAATGTAAATTAAAAAAGGAAAAGCATTAATCCCTCCCAAGTTTGATGCAGCTGTTGTGAGATGGTGGTGTGAGATGCTTCAGGTGATGTTATTTGCTGTGGGAAAGATTACTGCCTTCACTCTCTGGGTAAATAATGAAAAGTAGTCTTTGGTTTTCTATACAAATATAAAAAGGAGCAAGGAGGTGAAAGACATTTTAACCTAGGTGTGTCCTTCAGTGATACTCCCCCTCCTTCCTTATGGTTCATGGTGGAATTCAGGTACTTTGGGAGAGGCAGCACATGAGTGAAATGAGGATATAAGGTGTTAATGGGTTGGAATCTCTTAATGCATTAAACATAGGTTTAGGCATTCTCTCTTTATGCTCTTCCAGTCACCCCACCCAAACTGCTCTCAAGGGTATGCTTCCCCTGGGTTAAAATAATGATTTCTCTGCTCTTCAATCCTAGTGCCTCTGTTCAGTAAGTGTTTCCAATTTTTCATTAGGATAATTTTGCTGTGTAGATTTTTTTTTTTTCCCCTGACAAAATACCCAGCTGTATGCTATTGTTTTTTTCAGGTAAACTCCCACCACTTCCCTTTCCTGGGCCAGTGCTCCTGCCTGACAGCCTCCTATCTTGATAAATGATACCAGCCTAAAGGGCAGTGTCTCGAGCCGGTTCCTGTGCCGGCTGAACGTGTGCACGTTGGCAAAGAGAGCTCAGGCATTCTTCTTGCTGTGGGAAGTTTACACTAAAGGTCACAAGAAGATTCATCGTGCATAATTTTTTTTTTTTTTCCCCCAAAGACAGTACTGAGAAATGTTACGTGCCAGGAATAAATGTGGGTGGTAATAAGGAATAGCAGTTTATCGAAGCTTGCAACCTATTGTAAAGAGATTTTTACTTGCAGCGGTCCAAAGTCCTTGCTGGGGAAATGACCAGAGGTCAGGAGGTCTGTCAGCTGAAAACAAAGTCAAAGAACAGTGCCTTAGTTGATAACCTGCATTGAAAATTGTTCTGTGGACTGCAATTCCATCGATTTTCTTTTTTGTTTTAAGACTTGCCTCCCTCCTATGGATGTTAAGAGCGTGCGGTGTTAATGGATGCTGCTGTTGTTTCTAGCACTGTCTATCTGAAAGCCTTAAATGTTTGAGGCTCTGATGGTGGGTAGTGGACCATTTGGGACAGGCAGGCCTTGAGCTTGGAAGCTGTGCTGTTGAACTAATTAGCATGAGCTGATCAACCTTTGAGCTCAGTGAAACAAAGTCTGCATTTGTCATGTTGCGCAGCTGTGGTTAAGTCTGGCTTTAAAGCTTGTGAAGCTCTTCTGTGAGACCCAGTGGTGAAGAACAAGTTCCAGCTCCTCCTCTGTCCTGTTCCCCTCTAGCAGCTCCCTTCATTCCACCCCCAAATTAAAGGAAAAGTTTCTCTGTGAAACTCTAAATACATAGCTACAGACCAGCTAGAGTAACTCTGACTTAACTTTGCTGTGAAGTAACACTGAAAAGGAGTAAGGAGAAAGGCATTTAAACATAAAATGAAAGGCTAAGAAACCAAAAATCCCCTAAGAAAAGCCAACTTCCCTGTTCTCATAATTTCTAAATAAATGCCTTGTTATCAGCAGCATTGCTGTGGTGCATGCAGTTTCCCTGCTGTAGTTAGCTTGTGATAATATTTTATCCTCCCTTTCCCACAGTTCTCCTCACTGCATTGTAAATGAGACCTTGTGTTTTTCCCTTCAGCATCCAGTTTATTCTCTGCTTGAATCCACAGACCTTAAGATGCACTGCGTGGCAAGGAGGGGGGAAAAAAAAAAGCAGAGTTAATTTGCTGGTATCTGCTCTGAACATGATTGCTGTTAATTGTCAAGCTTGTTCTTTTTCTCCCGGCTGCAAAAATAAGCCGGTTGAAAATAATCCGCTGTGGGCTTCTGTATTTTGCTGACAACTTGCCAGCTACCAACTAAGGGTGTGATAAATGCCCAAATGTATAAATTTCCAACCAGATCTCCATCCTTGTGCTTTCAAAGCTACACTCTTGGTTTCAGGCTTGTCATCAATGTGCCTGTTGCCTCCTCTGCCTCTGACAACCAAAACTCAGTAAAACATCACCAAATCCACTGGTCTTTCAGGCTTGGCTGGCCTGTGCAACACCCTGAACGCTGCTGGATGGTGATGCTGACAGCCTGCTTTCTAGAAATGTCTTAACAAAATTCTCCTGAGCAGTGTCATGCTGGCAGCCTGCTGCCTGGGCAGGGAGGATGGTAATTTTTGCGGGTGACAAGAAGGCTTTCTTTTCTTGGGGGGAGCATGGGGAGGGCTGGAGTGTGTGCTTAAAATTGTTAGGCTTGAAAAGTACTACTAAAAAGGTCATGTTCATTTTCTGACCAGAATGATGCAATGGAGGATTTCTGCCCATATCATACAGCCAGTGAATGGTTGTATCTGGCAGTTTAGGATGTGACACTGATCTGCCATGTACAGCCACTGTCTGATAAAGATCCTTAGGTTTTATAAATCTGGGTCTGACTAGTTTTTTTTCCAAGTGTAATAAACCTCAGGACTGGGCTTTGTTGAGGTCAGGGCAGATGTGCTCACTGCATAAACTGATATTGGCTATAAATATTCTCTTTTCATTATGTTGCTCCCGTGAACACACAGTGCTGTTAACGACGCTTTGCTTTAATACCACAGTTAGTGCTTTTCCTCCCCCTCAGGCTTTAAAATGATTGACCAGTTATGGTCCGGGAAGTGAGTAGCCTTGTCTTAAGTCTCTTTGGGAAGGGATGGACAAATATTGAGGCTGTGCACTTAATAACTTTCACTTGTGTCATGTTCCCTGGAGATCCATGAGCAATATATTTCTTGACTCTAAGGCAATGGTTCAAATGAAACTTTGATGCCCTGAAGAATACCTGCAAAAGATAGAGCAAGGTTCTGCTCATCTTAACCCAGAGTTCTTGTTTGAGCCTGAGATTTAAAACACAGAAGGGAATCTGATGCTTCTTTGAACCCAGGTGCAGCTGAAATGAAAGATATAGTTCAAAAAAGCTGCAAACATCTTGGCTGCCAATTTGAACATGGTGTTTTTCCACCTGCTGGAGCACAGAGAGCAAGAGAGGGCAGCACAGACAGATAACGTTGCTTTTTGTTTGTTTCTTGTTAAAGTGGCATTTTTAGTAGCGTTTAATTGTACTCAGAGGAATGAGTGAGAAGAATGTAGGTCTGATGGTTTAAAATAATAAAATGAAGGATAATAGGGTAAAGGGAAGACCTAATTACGGGAATGTCAAAGGGAAGGCATGAACTGGGTCAGTTCTCTGCCCTCTGAGTTTTTTCTAATCATGCTTGCTGTAGTACCTCATGTGGTTTGATTTAAAATGCTCATAGTAATGGGAACTCTACCGCTCCATAGATAAGTATACCTCTCCATCCTGACCTCTGCCCCGATCCTCAGTCCAGCATGTCCCCACCTTCATGTCATCTTTGTAGTCTCATTACTTCACCCCCTCAACAATGGTTGGACACATGCTAGCTCTTTCTTAACAAAGAAAATTATTATTAAAGATCTTAAGCCTTTGTGGATCGCTTTTCTACCCAATATTAGAAATGGATCCATGGAAGAATGGTACAACCTTCTCTCACTTCAGATGAAGGTTTGACATAAATGTCAAGGTTCTAATCCATATAATAAACCCACTATTGAATATTTTATGGAATTGTATTTTGAACCTGGGCAAGGGCGGTGGTTATTTCTGGCAATTCTTTATTTTGTGCGTTTCAGGAAAAGTCAGCCCACCCTTTGAAAACAAAAAAGCCTTCATACATCAGCATGCTACAGTGCTTGCAGTGCAGCAGTTGATCATGCGATAACATAAATAACAGGAGAGGCTAGTGAAGTAACATGAGGAATAAAGCTGACAAAAGGACTTTAAGATAAAGGAAACTCTGAAAAATGAAATCCTTGTCATGAGAGTGAAACGTCACAGCTGGAGGACATCAGGGTTCCCAGTTACTGGTGATGGTGCTGTATTAGGGACGTAGTTGAATGCATTTTTTTTTAATAGGAATTAAAAACAGATTAATAGGCCAGAAGAGAACCACAGTGTAGACTGGTTAGATCTGACAAATAACACAAGAGCTTTTAGAAATAGAGATTTTTTTTTTTTCAGTGATTTGGGCATTTGATGTGGTATTTCTGTAAGCACATTGGGACCTTTGGCTGAACATTTGAATTGTTACAACTGTTCCTGAATCTTTGGGTCCAGAAGGCAAAATGACATCACTGAGGTCATGCAGAGCCTGGCTCTAAAGGCAAGAGAAACTTCCTGCTTTCCAGGCTCAGTCCATCTGGGTGATCAAAGAGGACTGAAGAATTCTCCTAGATCCCTTGCTACTGTTCACCACCTGTTTCTAAAAGACCAGCGTTTCCGTACAGTATTGTGGTTGTTTACACAGTGCAGCATTTTTTGAGGTCTAATATGCCTCAGTTCTGTGAATCTATTGTTTTATTTTCCTTTCTCTTTCTTCTGTGTGAACGATGGCACTTGATAGAGTTTGTCAGTGAAAGGGAGATTCTAAACAAGATTATTCCTCTGTGGGGAAACATGACAGGGTGACTCAATGGGTTAATCTCGACTTTCTTCCATCATAGCTGCTTTTCTAATTATAAATGCTGGCTGACAGTTTGTATTATCAGAACACTAGAAGCTGGGTTGTGCTGAAGGCTTGCAGGCAGTATTTCTCCTGAGCTCTGGGAGCCACCGTGCTGTATAGTGGCAAAAGACACTGGAAACTCTATCGTGGCCTGGCAGGCGGATGGAGATGTTCAGCCTTTTACCAGCCAGTGTGAGCAAACTGATAGCAATTCCCAGGAGCTAGATCCTAATTACATTTCTCTGCTTGGGGATCATTTGAACCTTTAATGAGAGGTTGGTAAGGAGAGAGGGAGAGGTGGCTTTTTATTACAGCTGAGGAGAGGGGAAGGCTTTGCTGCCAGGGAACATGGTCTCCTTCCAGTGCCATACAAAGGTAGATGTCTTTCCCATCCACTATAGAAACAGTATCTGCTCCCTTTTCATCGAGGGAGCGGACAGGTTTGGCTCAGTTAATGGTTCTATTTCCCCATGTGTTGCTTTCTGGCAGCAGGATTTTGCTTTGCAGAGATGGGTTTGGCGTATGGTTCCTAGTTCTGATATTTGGTGGCATTTCTCTCTACTTTTTAGGGGGTGAGATGGAGGGGAAGAGATGTTTGACTAGCATTTCCGGTTTGGTAATGACAGAGGTGCATCTATTGTTGTACAGACAGTGGTAAACCAGACAGTATTGTTTCCTACTCCCCAATGACTCTGATCTGGCCCCAAACAATTTATGGCTTAGGGCCTCAAGTCAGACACATTGATGTCCTGCCCTGTGCCCCCCTTTGTTGAACAGGTCCAATATGGGGACAGAACTGAGTGCTGCCACAGAAATGTTACCAGGATTAGTTCAGAGGTTGCTTCCCCAGTTGTCTTTAGCCATAAACCCTTGAGACTGAAGACTTCTCGTGGGTGCAAAGTCATGGACTGGCTTTTTGGGGTTGACCATGTCTCTGTAAAATTCCAAATCACCTGATCTGGGAACAGAGCCAGTATCAGACAGTCTAAATCAACCAGACGGAGAACAAATGCTTGAATAAACAGTTCCAGGAATGTCAGGAGGGGAGTTATGGGATGTCCCTGACAAAACAGCTTAAAAAGGCTGTAGTGGTTTTATCGAAATCTCTTCAGCTTGAAGAATAACAAATTGCAAGACCTAGCCCACTCTGCTTTCAAGTCTTGATGTAGTTGGGAGTCTTTTGATGCTCACTCTGTTTTCCGATTACTTTAAAAACCTAATTAAATTCTATTGCTGCTATCAGCATTTTGGGACTTTGACCATCTAAGGCTTGTCAATATTGTTCTTGCCATTCTGCACTAATTTATCACAGATTACCTCTTGTTAACCATGGGTTTTTCATACAGAAGGTCTTATAGTTTCAGTGAGCAAGT
>KZ505957.1:330373-347444 GCA_002844005.1 Limosa lapponica baueri | reverse complement strand
TGTCAAAAATATTTGGACTGATGTTTCATATGAAAAAAACTTTTAAAGAATGGACAGAACATGTTGTCCTTTACATAACAATTTTTTTGAAAATTAATGTCTGATAATTGGGCAATGTATATTAGGATGATGAGTGTGACTTCAGTGTGCTTTATATAATTTCAATAATTATATATTTTATTGTTGTTCAGTAAATATGAGTGTATCTAAATGGAGTGTTACCTCAGCAATATTGGCTTAGTCTTGTAAAAAAAAAAATAAAATCTATTCACATTCACTGTTGGTGGATATTGCCTGACCGTAATATATTCCTGAGACTCTTCATTTTCAGGATGCTCTGTGAATTAATTATGAAGAATACTTTATATAGTCAATATTCTCAATGTAATAGTCCAGCTTCTGATGGGCAATTAAATTCTATATAAATATCTGATAGAAAAATGAGATTTATGTAAAATAAAGTGTATTCGATACAAATCTGAAAAATAAAATAGAGTTGTAAAAGATGAGTTTGATGATAGAATGAAGAATATCTTTAAAAATGAGTCACGTCATCTTGGGTGATGTAGCTGTTTTCCAAGAAAAATCTGCTGCCAAGGATCAGGGCATCCTTGGCAAGCTTAAATGTGCAATCAACATCCTTTCACAGAGCTGAACTCTTTTCTCTTGAATGTTTTTGGTAAGGAGCTTGGTAAGAGCTTGTCACTTTTACCCTTAGGCAGACATGAAATAGTTAGGCCAGCTCAGAGTATTTAGACACTCCGTTCTTATGTCCTACGCCATGGGAATTTAGACATTCAAATAGAAAATTTGATCCTTATAGATGAATATTTTTTTCTCTGACTCTGCCTTTTGAAATATGTTTTTAATGACTTAACATGCAAGTTCTTCGTTCTCTGGATGTTTCTTTTTCAGTGTTTCTTGTGCTCATTAATCACATTAGCAATTCCTAGTCTTTGTAGCATGCCAGGAGTTAATATATTCACTCCCTTTTGTGTGTGTGTTTATAAGCGTGTGTCTCCCCTTTGGTTTGTATTGAATCTGAAGCCTGAAGTGACGATCAATGGCTCAGATTATTTCCTTGCTGTCAGCTATTGACTTTCTCTCAACCTGATATCAGAGCTCCTTTCCCAGGGTGATGCTGGCAGGGTAGAAATAAGAGGGGGAGAGTGGGCAGGGAGGTGAGGGGGAGCTGAAGAAAAGCTTGATAGAAGTCTTGTAGTTTATCTTAAAGCGGCTTTAACTGAATGTACATGAAAAGGGGAAAAAATTGCCAGAAACCTGCAATTTGTGGTAGAAAATCAGAGAGGTTGAAATTATCTATCAATGATGCCAAAACTGGGATAGCTTTTTCCCAAGAGGTTTATTTATTTATATGATGATTGTTGTTTCCCTTGACCTGTTTTGAAGCCCTAAACTATGTAATTAGTGAAACCACTATGCTAGCTGGGGAGTGTGGCTTCCCTTTATTACAGAGGTAATCAAGACCAACATGTGTGAACACAGAGTCCTCCAGGTTCTGGAAAAAGGCTTTTCATCTGTCCATCTATTACTGTGTGGGTTCTTGATTCATCATTCTCTGATATATCTATAATTACCTACACCAAAGCACAGTAGCCACAAATTATTTCTTAGTTAGAATAGCAGCATTTTACCTTTTCTGCTGAAGTGTCAAAACAGAGGGGAAAAAAGGTAGATGCTTTCAAGGGAAAGTGAATTTGTCATTAGAATATTAATAGCCTCATTGCCTGCTATAATAAAAGTCTCTCTTCCACAGGTCCCAATTTTTTATAGGGAACTAAGCATCTTTATCCAGAATTCTTTAATCTTTGAATGAAAAGATTGTAAACTTCTAAGTGATAGTATAGATGTGGAGGAGAACAGGGAGAAAATGGAGTAGTGGTGAAAGAGAAGCTGGAGATGGGTGACTCTTTGAAGGTCTGGCAGCTGATTTTGGAAGAAGAGATGGTCCTGCACTGGTCAGTGTCTCTCCAACTTGGCTTCTTTTCCCATCTCCACCACTGAGGATGGGAAGAATCCTTCAAGCCAAGAGGAAAATTTCCACTGACCTCAGTGGACTGGGCTCTTTGGCATTGCTCCAGGGCTGGAAGGCATAGATGGAGAGTGCATGTGGCAACCCTGACTCAAAGCCCTGACACTGGTGTGGGAACCTGGGCAGACAGGTGGGATGTCTTCTGTCTCTGAGTCACAGCATTGAGGGTGAACTGGAAGCTGTTCCTCTGTTGGGTGTCCTAGTGCCATGGGTTTGGAGGTGATAGAGGACAGGCTGGAAGAGGAAAGGAGGAGTGTGTCTGTGGACAGAGAAACTCCTTGAGTTAGGATCTGCTTTGGATTTGAGGTACTGGGTTGCTCTGATGTCAAAGTTGGGGCTGTAATTAAGCAGTTCAAGATACCATGGGAATTGAAAATAAATGCATTGAATAAGGAGACAGTATGGTATGGTTTAGGCAGCTGACCAAGCAGTTGGCACAATCTCTATTTTCCACAAGGGAGATCCCATTCTGTCATAGATCTTCCCAGGATGGGGTTCAATCCTCCCCTCCTTTCCCCATGCTTATTTTGTTGTTTAGTTCAGTCATTAATATACGTGCATACCTATGTGTAAATACCAATATATAAGCTAACTTCAGCTAGCTTGGAAAGATAAACAACTACTTTTAACAGAACTTCCCCCCGCTGGATCTGCCTGGAAGCAGACAGCAGAGATGCTTGTTTAGCCCAATTTAGTTTTCATTTAACCAGACCAGAGAGTCTATATTACAAAAGGCATGCGGCCTCCACAGTAGGAAAGTCACTGTTTACTTAATCAAACATGATTAACGCATTGGTTTTACGTTAGTATCTGCTTTTCTCCATTGTGGGAGTAGTCAAGGGATTCCCTTTGTCTGCTAGCAAGAAAGAACATGGTTTTTATCCTATCCTGCTTATTGTGCAGTCATGTCAGCAGTAAAAAATGTCTTTAAACATGCCTTCTTTTATCAGTGGAGAGATCAATACAGTAACTTTCTGAAAGCATAATTCAGTTACATGTGGTGTGGGAGATGAACGCGAACTGTCTTGGTGAGGATGCTTTTCAGATAGTCAGGGAAAGACAGCATGGACTTTATTTCTGAACAGGGTAAGATTAAAGGGATTTCAAATATGCTTTGAAAATATCTTATAAGGGAGGATGGTTCAGGCTTACAGCAGGACCAGTGCTACAGAATGGAAATAAAGCACTGCTACAGACAAAGTATGCCTTTGCTTCCAGTGGAGTCAACAAAAAAATCTCTGCTGCTGAACTCGACCTAAAGCTAAGGATGATAGTGGTGGATGGCAGGCACAGTGGCTAAACGGATATATTGACCTCAAGTGAATGTCACTACTGAAGTGGGAAGTTTTCACTGAAGAAATAATTTAAAGGGTTATACCCTGCCCAGAGATAGGCTGAAAGACTTTAAGGGGCTTTGAGAGGTGTTGGTCAAACACATCCTCGGCGGAACTTTGCGCTTGGTAAGTGAAGCATAGTGAAGTGGTTGAAGGAGGCACTGAGGTGCGCCATGATCTTTTCTGCTGCTTTTTCTTGGGTAGAACAAGCTGTTAAAAGAAATGCAGCAGCACTATTTGATGATTTTTCCTGGCAGGAGAGGAAGATGAGAACCCAAGTCAGTAAGCAGGGTACTACAGCAAGGTTACAATTTGGTCAGGGCATCACTACAAAGGGCTTGAAAAATATACCTCAGGTATAGTGTAAGAGGATTTTGAACCCCCACCCATCATAGTTTTCAAGGGATTACTTTCTGGACTTTCTTTTCCTGTTCATAAACATCAAGGAGGTTTTCCTACTGCCTTGAGAATGCATAAGTCTTCCTTGACTACAAGAAAGTTTGGTCCAGAACTTTCCCTAGACTTTGTCATTCACAGACCCTCTAGCACCAGTCAGGATAATTTTAATTACTTGTGACTACTTTTTTATAGCATGCTCACAAAACCTCATCTTGAATCAGAAGGCACATCCATAAAAGCTACTGAAATCCAGAACATTCATCACATAATTGCCCATAAAACATTTCTTCTTTCTGATGACTTTTTGTCTTTAGCACATTGTCAGCCTGGTTGTACCTCACCACCTCTCTGCAGAAATGTTTTCATTTCCAGACTGATTCCTGTACTTGTCATAGTCATTAACATGTAAATACATCTCATAAAGCACATAAATGAACTCATAATTATAGCTTTTCCAGCCATTAACACATGTGATAGTTAAGCCTGATTATGAACTTCGCCTGTCCACATTCATTGGCAACACATTCCTGTGGGTCTCTGTATTTCTTTGCCTGCTCAGAGTTGGACTGACTTGGGAGTACATAAAGCTAAAATCTAGTTAATTAAATAGCAGTACTAGTCTTTGCATTGGGCTTAAATGTGCAAGAGATAATTTCTTTTTCTAATTTTCAAATGTTTTTAACCTGCTTATTGAAAATATCATCCTAGAAATATGAGTCCCTGACTTTGAGAGATGCCCTGGAATTTAACTGCCCATTATTTTTCTATGGGCAATTTATTGCAGTCAGAAGTGATACAGTTCATGGAAAGCGGGTGGATGGATGGCTGAATCATTCCATCATCTGTCATGACTCATTCCCATCATTTCCGTCTCTTCATGAAGGGTGCATAAACATGTCTGCAGACTTAATCATGGCCGAGAGCATCTCATTAAAATATTACTTTGGTTAGGGTCAGGAAAATGGTTATATAGCCCCATGGCTAGACTGTAGAAGAGAAGGGGGATCAAGATTTTGACTGCTTTATTCAGAGGTTGGCCAAACCGAAAACATGCCGGGTCTGGCAGAGCAGGGACTTCAGTCTGGGCTCTTTTTCTTGAGCTTCTCACTTCGGCAGGCAATTCCCCAGATCCCGTTCCTTCAGGTACTTTGTAGGCTACTGGTTGATCTGGCCCCTGCGTTGTAAGTTATCCTACACTTTGTGTGTATTCTGCCCTCCATCTCCTAGGATGAACTGTGCAAACCCTTCTGTGGCTTGGCTTAATCCACCTTCAAAGCGTCCTTGGGAAAGTTCATCCAGCCAGTTCCAGCACCTGGCAAGTTCTTGCTCAAGCCATGCTCCAAACTGACCTGCTGTGAGCTGACCTGTCCAAATGCCATGTGGTCACAGTTAACTCAAGCAGGATTTATTAGCTTGCAGAGGGCACTGCATAATCTGGTTACACAGCTTCTCTTTTGGAGCTGGCTTGTGTCTGGTCAGGTTGGAAGATGGTTAAAAGTCTCTGAAAAAAAAGCTGTAGCCTTAATGTATGTGTATCTTTCACAAAGAGCTAAGGGTTGGGTTTTTTTTTTTTTATTTGGTTGGTTCTGGTGGTAGTAAGACCCTACTGAAGAGTTAATCAAGTGCTTGAAAGGAGGTGTGTGTATAGGGGCTTTTTCCCTGGTGCAACTAAAAGCAGAAAGATGGCTGAATTGCTTGGAGGTGGGGAGCTTTCATTACTGACACTGGCTGAGCAAGTCTCAGGCTGGTGGAAGTGACAGGAAGACAGTTTGGACCAGGTACTCTACTTCAACCCCATCTCCAAGGGATGAGGGAAGAGAAAAAGAAAAAAAAAATGGCTGAATAGTCACATTAAAAGCTGTTTAACAGATGCTTAAATCTGTGCAGATAAGATTATTATTATTTTGACAATAAAATCTTATTATTTTCTTGCTGTAACCCCTAAGAAATCTAATCACAGATTAAGATTGCACTACAGTAGGGGTAGCTCAAACAGACAAGCAAAAATACAGTGTATGCCCAAAGGAGTTCATAATCTGGATGTCACATACCCTCGATAGCAAGGTGGCTCCAGGCTGAGCACAGCGGTGATAAGCTTAGGCACTGGCTAGCTCTGCGGAAGAAACATGGTGCCAGTGGGGAAACGAAGGGGTTCTGCAGCCTGCGGGCAACACAGCCACGTCTCCAAGTGGGGCTGAGGTTGAGACACACTTCAGGTGCTCCCCGACAAATAGAGGTTCTGGGACTGCATCCCTGGAGTGCAGGGAAGCAGAAGCAGGCTTGGTTTTGCTATCCCTTGGCTTCTGGTGGAGCTCATGAACTGTGGGCGATCTCCGTCCAATGTCTTCTCCAGGTCTTTGCCGCGCAGACATCACCTCAGCAATTGTTGTTGGCTCTTCTTGAGATGATTCTTCATCCCTGGCTGCACGGTGACGTGATGTAATCGTGCGAGTGCGGTCCCTTTATTGCACTAAGAGCATAATGCCCCATTATTCTAGAGACAAGGGTAGGGGGAAACAGCTGGTGTACTGATTAAGTAAATAAAAGCATGAGTCGTCAGCCCTCCCTCCCTCCTCTGCCTGGGCTCTGCGCATCGTCACCATCCACTCAGCTCTTTGCCCCCGAGTGCTGTGAAAGTGGGCAGCACGTGGACCTGGAAGGCTGCCCTCGCTCTGCTCGCTCTGCTCCAAGCCGTTTTGTGAGTCAGGCGCTTCGTTTCTGCACAGAAACCCGTCCTCTGTCCTGCCTTTCCATTTGCTCATGCCCCTCTCCTGCCAAAGTAACCATCGCAGAGATGGCGTGTGGCAGGGGGGAGCGCAGAGAGGAGAGAGACAGCATTGCCAACCTCTCATTAATTTCTAGATGCAGAATGATGGGGGAGATGCATGTGAGAGTCTAATAATAATGAGCTGAGGTCCCAGAGATGGCGAGTAAGGCAAGCTTCTTTAACTAACAACTTAACTATAATAAATTTGTGTCTAAGAGCACCAGGCAAGTAAATCAATCAACCCTTGCAAGGGGGCTCATTAAAACTAGTAAAGTACAGACCAAAAAGGTCGTCTTATTAAAAGGGATTAACGTTTTCCAGTTAAATCCTTCGCTGCCTGTAGGTGCTGGGAGAGAACTTGGATTCTGGGCTTGTCTGTTGTTGCAGTGGTGAAAGGGCTGACCTTGCACAGCAATAAATGCCTTTGGTCCCTGTGGCCAGGCCCTTGGCTAGCTGGTGCTAATGGGCAAGGCTGTATAAATGCTGGTGGACCACTGCCAGTCTGGTCCAGCTGTGGGTTGCCAACCGTCCCGTGGAGCACACTGAAACACGATCAGGAGTGAGTTCTCTCCTGCAAAACACGAGCGTGCTCGCACTCTCCAAGCTTTTCTCCAGTCCTGTGTCTTGCAGACTGAGACATCACCTCAGTAATTGTTGTTGGCTCTTCTTGCAATGACTCTTCCTTGGCTGTGTGGGATGTCTCTTCTCCTGTCAGGTCTTAATATATTGTAGCCCTCAAGCAGCATTTTCTATCTTTGTCTTTCTTTCCTGGCTGCAGGACGCAGTACTTTGGGTTTTCTAGTGCTTTGAAAGGCAAATTTTCACAGAGCCTATTATAATCTTGTTCCTTTAGGAGAGTATATTTACCTTGGATGAAACATTAAACTGAGAACAGCTATCCAAACAGCTGGCATCCTTCTTCCTGTTTTTCTTTTCTATCAGATACAGTGTTGGTGGCGGGAGAGATATTTTTTTCCTCCTCAGACTTTCCTCTACCCACACTTGCATTCCAGTGGTGACCCTCTGTCAGTGCAACAACACTTGCTGCTCTCAGGGAAAAGCGATATGAAAATTGCTGCATCATTCAGAACATCCCGGCAGCTGGAGTGGTGGGGCTTGCAGGGAACACTGCTGGAGCGCTCTTCCCTGCTCCTGCATTGCTGGTTTTATTATGGGGAAAAACACCAATTGTGTCAGTATCTGTCATTGATGGAGCAAAATTCCTGGAGTCAAGATGATCTTTTCCACTAAGAGGAGACTGCGTTTAGAGAGGTGGGGAGGGGTAGGTTACATAGACCACCCCCTGTGTAGCACACCCGCAGCTCTGCCCTTCTAATTCTCCTCTTGACAAACCTGCTGGCTCCCAAAGAGGAGTCATTTAGGTGGCCACAGTCTCGACCCTGCTGGAGCTCCAGCAGCCTGGCCAGCTAGCAAGGCAAGGGGACACACCAGTGCCACGGTCTGGGTCCAGACTGACACCAAATGTAGTGGTACAGCTCATGGCACGCTTCCTTCCGTTCCTGCTGCACTCAGGCAGTCTTCAATTGTGCAGCAGTTTGCAAATCAGTGTACTGCATATAATGGAAGTTTCTCTTTGCTATTTTTGATCATTTTTGAGGGTCTTTCCTTTTAAGCCCTGGGAGGCCTCAGGGGCATGTAGGAAATTAATTAGAGAGTCTTGCAGCAGTTCAGGAGTTCATTCAGAACAAGCGGTTATGTGTTGGAAAATATGGTGGGAGATGTAAGTCTGAGAAAAAGATTGAGCATCTCTTTTATCCCACTAGGCTCCCCTTTTGCATAGGAAGTACTGAGAGTCTTTCCTGCTCTGCTTGACCCATCAGCAGAGCACATCACAGACAGCAACATGCTGCTTGGGGGATGAAAAAAAAAAAAGAGGTAAGGAGAAGATATTTATTTCCTACTATGTTTCTAGCCATCCAGCACTGTGGTACTTGAAGATTCTTGTCCTATCCCTCCATTACTTAGTGACATGGTTTAGTGACCTTTTTTTTTAATCTGAGTTAGGTTGATGGTTGGACTAGATGATCCTAAAGATCACTTCCAACCTAGACAACTCTATGTTTCTATGATTACAGCAAAAGACTACTGAGCAGAAGTTATGGGTCTTGAGCCTGCCCTTGGCAGGAAGTGCTGGCTAATGGCCACAGGTAGGTGACTACCAGTCTGTGCTCCCTCTTCAGCTCTGAGAACTTGCTGGGGAACCTTTACATACTGTTGCTTATTTTTTTTGCATCATTTCTACAATTTGAAGCATAATTCTTACTATATGCTAAGATTCTTACTTAGGCTAAGATGCTTTGATGAAAGCCCTTATCAACTACATAGCTCTATTTCAGCTTAGTTCAAGCACTCAGACTCCCCCTCTTTACAGCGTATTGAGGGTGCTGCAGTCTGCAGCCCCATTAACAGGCTGAAACTAAATGCAGAGTTTGAAGCCACTTTCTTATACCTATACCTGTTGGCACCTTTGGTTTCACACATCCCTTGAGCCTCTGAAAGTTACTAGCTTTCCATGGATTTCTTGTCTTGATGAATGTGTTTCCTTGAATGAGGAGGAGACCTTTATCCTCCCCATCTCTAACAATCTTTCCTACTTCCACTGGGCCAGGGACAAATTCAGGACAGGTCTAGTACCACCATCACTGTATCAGTTCTGTCAGTCACTGTGATCAATGCAGGACTCAAAGTAGCACAGTTTTATTGGAATACTCTAGAAAACATCCATTCTTTGTTCTCTCACATTTTCCACTCACTGACCCCTCCTTCACATTCCTTTAGCCTTTGCCCAAATTTCACCTCAAACCACAGGCAATTATTCTTCTATTTTTTTTTCTGGGAGGTGAAGGGTTAAAACAATAAATATATTGGTTCCTGTTTTTCCTCTCTGCAGCTTTGGGCTCCAGCTGGGTACAGACATGGAATAGTAACAAGTCCATGGGAAAAGCTCATCTTCTCACAGCCCTTTCAGCAGCACTCCAAGCTCAGTGTGAACTTCCCAGAGCACAGTGGCAGAGCTCCATGAAGCTGAGTGAAGCCCTCACTGATGCTGCTGGGAACCCCTCACAGCGAGTAAAGCAATGGGATAGAGATGATGCATGTGTGAACCCAAGCTGGGTTCAAGGTGTGTTTGAAGAAAAGTGTACTGTGTCCTCAGATAAGTTTAAAAGTATATATGTATTTATATAACCTGTGGCCATTGGCAGTTAGTTATTTCCACACTGTGTGTCCCTGGCTGGTAACTTCTAGACCTGGAAGAAAAATGCATTTCTGGCATAAGAGACAAACACGAGGCAGCACGATCAGCTCAGTGGTGTATTCTTGTGTCCAGATACACAATGATAACTCAATTTTGCTTTTGCCCTTTCACAGCAGGCGCTCTGTTTTCATCAACCGTAGACCCCTGGGGCCAGGTGGACAATTCCTGCTCACTTACACTTTCTTTTCTGAGCTGGCTCAAATCCTTCAAAAGAGGCATAGTCAAGAGAGGACTTTGGTGCCCCAGGGGTGAAGTTTGGGATGAGGAGTAGAAGGAAAACCAAGCTCTCCCAGGGCTCTCTGGCCCTGCATGCGAAGCAGTGACTGCTGCAGCTGCAAACTCTCCAAGCGGAGCAAGGAAGCAGCCACCTCTCAGCACATTTCCTTGCCTTTTCCTCTGGCAGAAGGGCTGTCCAGCTGGGATGCACATAAGCCGCAGTTCTGCAGTGCCTGGTGCTGGGACAGCTGATCCCTGTCTCCCTCACAGGAGGAGCAGGGGAATACGTGTATGATTCTCTTACTGGGGCTGTTTTAGTGCTCCTGCAAGTGATGTTCTTAGATAATGGTATGTGCTTAAAGACATCTCTGGACATACTTGTATTTAGTTCTCCCAAATGCTTTCTATTCCTCAATGATTTCTGATCGGAGGGAGGGAATACTGCCTCTTTGTGGATCAATAGGTTTGCTGGGGTTGGTGTCTCAGCCTGGAGAATAGCAAGAGCTGAGGACAGAGAGGGACAGGCTCACCCCTGCATGAAGACTGGCATGATGCAGGCAGCCTGGGTGGTCTCAGCTGAGTGCAGTCCCATTTCCATTTCCCCTTGGCTCAGTCTGTGCTCATGGAGAGTTACTGTGGCTCAGTTGTCATTGCTGCTTAGCTATACGATCCTGATCGTTGTCTTGAAGCCCAGTTCATGGGAATGTGAGTGACAGCCCTGTTCCTTAACCTGGTGTTAGTAGGAGATACCAGTTCATGGGGAGGACTTCAGTATGTTGTGCATGGTTTATCACAGCTTATCTTCTGGGCGTGGAAGAGAAAGGAACAGCCACGTCATCATAAATGTGTGGCAGGGGGGTCTCCCCTGCCTGGCACAGGTGTATTGGCACTGCAAGGTGGCAGGATGAACTTATGTAGTAATGTTATTACACTTTTGTTTTGCTAAAAGATGCTAAAGCCTAGAGTAAAAAGGACTGAAATGGGAGTGGGCAGAGATGAGAGAGCATCTCTGACAGAGGATGTCTGACAGCTCAAGTGGGGTGGAAGTCCCTAGAAGCCAAACCCAACTAACTGCCCCAAATTGTCCCTGATGCTACTAAAAACTGCACCCCTTGCAGTCCCTTTGATTAAACACAAGAAATTTCTTTGTTTTCATGCATTCTTTGTGGAAAAAACTAAAGGTAAAAAATCAGGGAGCTATGAGACAGTCTGTACTTCCCCTACCCCTAGCCAAGCAGTAGAGAGCAGTGGGAAACAGTTAGGAAAGGTGTCAGATTTTCTCTAAGGGCAGCCACAAGGCTCTTGTGCCAAACACTATTTGACATTTAATTTAAGACCTATGTAAAGTAACAGCCAGAGCAGGCAGCAGGCAGAGCGTTCCAGTTGACAGACTGGCTCTATTTGCTTTAATTTCCTTAGCGCGATGGCCAAGTTTATCTGCGAGCGAGAAATACTCAGAGTATTTTTTTGGTGTGTGTGAAAAGAGAGCACTGTGTTGTGTTCAGACACCGTTTTGGGCTTCAGGTGGCCTTCATTAGGGAACATAATGCGAGAGAGCTGTGCGTCAGCACCAGAGGAGCCAAAGAAAGTTGCGCCTCTTTGATTAAATAATGTCAAAGTCAAACACTGGATTCCTGGTCTGAACCGAGCCATTCAGCAGGTGTAAAGATGGAGAGAGAGGATCTGTGGGTGGTGGTTAGCACAGCTGAGGAGGTGTCGGGGAGAGCAGGGAGGGTTTTCTCCTTCCTTAAATGTGGGTGTCAGCACCACTCAGTGCAGAGCGGTTTACATGAGGATGTTGTCACATTGTACATGGGCAAAGGGACCATCCACAACACCTTTTCTGCTCTGTGTGGTTTGTACTAGAAGCCCATGGACAGGGAAGGAAGGGTCAAGGATGGTGACGGGAAAATTGCAAAGGGGTTATTTGCATTCTAGTTGCTTTTGTTTTCCTGTTGGCACTGGGAAATGGATCTAGTGTGCCGCTAAAGAGCTGAGACGGGAATAAAACCTACTTGGGTAAATGGAGGGAGTGGTGGGAGTTTCTGGCTGAGCCCTATGTGAAGAGGAAAGCAGCAGTGGAAGCTGTAGCTAATACTGGCAAGGGGAAATATTAAGAGGTGGTTGTAGAAATGAGTCAGGAAACGTGTGTTACTTGAATTTATTTTTTTAAAATAGAAAAGAAAGGTATTTGATCAGCAGAGCAAAGTATGGTACCTCCAAGGGCACAAGTTCGGTGATGAAGGTGTGGAAGGGTTATGTCAGCAGCATAGATAAAGAATATCAGGGGAGGAAAAGTCTATGAAGTGAGCGGTTTGCTGCAGTGAAGACCAAAGGCAGCTGCAGAATGTGGAAGCGGTGGGAGGAGAAGGGCTCCCCAGGCAGTGGGACAGAGACAGCAGCCTGGAGGCGGTGTTGGCTGGGTGGAGGAGGACTTGGCTGCTTTTCCAAGGTCATTAGGAAGTCTAGACTTTCCCATAAAAGGGTCCCATTTGCTGAAGAAATCCTTGGGCTACCAACGCCCTGAGGGCTTCACAGAGAAAGTAAAGGCATCCAGAACAGCCTTGTTACACCGAGGTACCTTCCCTGAGTTTTTATGTGTATATGGACCTTGGAAGCTGACTTTGGGGCAGGCTGGCAGGAGCAAAGGTGGCTTTGGGGCTGGCCCACCTGGTGACTGGGGCACTGCTGCTCCAGGCTGGCTGGGTTTTGGTCCTCATCAGCTTCCTCGCCCAGCAGACAGGACAGAGGAGCCAAAACCAACTACATTCCTCTTAAAAAGCCAGAAAGCAAATAACTGCTTCTGTGTGCCGATGGAGGCATTTGAGGAACTCTATTCATGCAGCTGTTCCTGAAACTCAAAAAGGAGACTTCCATCTCTGTGACAAACCTCTCCTTGGTGCCTGGTGACTTGAGGGTTATTTGACCAATGGGTTGGTGCCATCCTACGGCTTTAAGCACTTTAAAGACTAGCTACCCTCCTTATGTAGAGAGCATCTCTCAGTCTAACATAACCCACCTGGAGAGAGCTTGTCTGTAGCAGTGTTCAGAGTCAATCACAAGTCCAAACCCCTCTCAGATCACAGAGTGTGCTTTTGTTCCTGTTAAAAGGGCTTGCCAACTTATGCTGCAACTTACCTTGGAAGGAGAAATCAGAGCAAGTTGCTAAAGGCGGGGAAAAAATGAGTGCAGCTTTCTAATTGAGTCAGGAAAAAAATATTAAAAGGTTGAGAAATGCTTGTCTTGAATGAGGGCTTGAACGCCTGGGAGACTGGCAATTGTTTTATCCCGTTCGTTTTGCAAGCCCAGCTATGTTATCCTTGTCTTAGGGCCCCCTTGTGAAAATCAATGTAAGAAAAAACTGGCCTGGTGGACTCAATCCTGCAAGTCCTTCCCCAGGGTAAAGCATCTTCTGATGCGAAGGAGCGCTGGGGACAGGCGATGGTACCCATCCCAAAAGAATGCTGGGGACTGCAGTGGTGGATAAAGAGCGTGGTCAGGCTTCTGTCCAAGGGAGACAGTTTGCTGAATGTAAGAAACCTCCCAGCATTTGCACAAGCTTAGATGATGTTGATTCGAGCCTTGAGGAGTTTGTAAGCTAGCTGGCACCAACATTGTGGTTTGGACAACCATAATGCAGTCGGAGATGATACCATCTTGGGAAGATGTGACTAGCCTGGGACCATTGTGAAAAGGTTTCCATGTGCATTTACCATATGTTTTTGTGGCATGATTTCTTTTGCATAACTGGGTCTTCCTGAACAGCAGTTGGATGGTTCAGCAAAGAATGTATATTAAAAATTGAACAACCCACTACAATGTGGGAAGGAATCCTGAATAACACTAGCGAACCTTCCAAAACTGCAGTTTATCTTTTCTTTGCTTTTAACAATCCAGTTTCTCTTTTCGTGTTGTGTATGCAGAGGGGCTAATCTAAGCTGAGTTCATCACAGCAGAGGAACTGGAGCAATTCCAAGTACATTGGCCTATATCCTGGAAATAGGAGACTGCTTATCCAGTTATCTGCAGCTTATTTTCAAGGGGAAAAGGAAGGGCTTGAGTTCTGCACAGGGTAAAATCCTCTTAGAGTGTATCACCTCTGGACATGGATAAGCTGGAAGAGTAGGCTAACAAGAACCTTATGAAGTTCAACAAAGACAAGTGTAAGGTCTTGCAACAGGGAAAACATAATCTAGGAGTGCAGCACAGGCTGGGATCCACCTAGTTGGGGAGCAACTCTGGGGAAAGGGACCTGGTGGTCCTGAAGGACAACGAGGTCAATATGGGTGAAGTGTGCTGCTGGGGCAGCAATGAAAGCCAACATCATGCTGGATTGCATCAACAAGGGCATCGCCAGCAAAGAAAAGGGTTCAGTTTTGTCCCTGCTATACAAAAAGGATGTGGGCAGGCTGGAGAGGGTCCAGAGAAGGGCCACCAAGGTGTTCAAAGGACTGGGAAGCCTGCCATATGTGGAAAGGCTGAGACAATTGCGTTTGTTCAGCCTTTAGAAAAGAAAGCTATGGGAAGACCTTATCATCACGTTCCAGTATTTAAAGGGTGGCTACAAAGAAGACAAGGAGTCTTACAAGGAGTCACAGTAAAGACGATGGGTAATGGGTACAAATTACTCCATGGGAGATTCCTGTTGGACACAAAAGGAAAATTTTTCCCAGTGAGAATAATCAGCCATTGGAATAATCTCCCCAGGGAAGTGGTGAATTCCCCATCGTTGGACACTTGTAAGATTTTGCTGGAGAGGGTGCTGGGCCATCTTGTCAAGACTGTGCGTTTGCCAAGAAAAGTTTGATCAGATGATCTTTGACGTCCCTTCCAGCCTGATATTCTGCGATTCTGTGATCTTGTCCTGCGGAGTAGGATGTAGTCCCAGGTTTCATGAGATGCTGATTTTCCTCCTGGGTCTGTTGAATAGCTGCTGTGTCAGACTGGGGTTCTTCATTGTTCAGATGGGAAAACACCTCTCAGCAGGAGTGAGAGGTGAAACTTAAAATACACATGGTACTCTTTATCTTCCTGTCCCAACCCTTTTTACTCACTGCCATGATTAAATTTGTGAGAAGAGTCATAATAATAAATAAACTATACATTATTACTATACTATAAAACTCCCAGGAGGAGAGACATTGAGTGGTACAAAGAGACACAGGCATGTTTAACAATGAAACAAAGGGGCAGACTTTGGCTGAACATCAGGAAAAACATACTGAGAATAAAATAAATTTGGCTGTAGGACAGTTCCCAACAACAGTAGCAGCAGTTCTGTTGACTAATTTTAAACACTCCTGTAAGCATCACTCCCGTCTGGGCCTGGTTAGAGAAGCTTTCAGTCACATGAATATTTTGGAGATATCACCTTTTCTTTGGCCCAGAATTTTCCATGGAAAATATTTTGAATCAATGGAGATAACTTCTTTCCATTTCAACCATTCTCAGTTTTTTGGTAGCAATGACTATTAAAAAGAAAAGTCACTTTGGAAAGGTGGCGACAAGGGAATTTTTCAGCTGGTTTAGCGTGGCTCTTCCTTTAAAGCAGTTTTGAACCAGCCACCTTCAGTCCAGGTATTTTGCACAACATAAAGGTGTCAAGACGAATTGGAGGAAGTGATCAAAATGCAGACATACTTTTCCTTTCAGTCCTTGTCACAAACCTGCATCTTCTGAGCTAATAACTGGTTCTGTGCATCATCAGATGCTCCTTGTCCTCTTTATACAAACCAGCCAGAAAGGGGCAGGGATTCAGAAACATTTGGCCAATGATGCAGATACGCCATGTCAACCACACTTTTTCTCCAAATTTTTGCTTCTTCCTTCTCTCTTTCCTGCAATCAAAGTGAATCCAGTCTGAAAGCTCTTTTACTTATTCACTAGGATCAAGTACTGAGCAGAAAAGGTGTGAGAGGGAGAGAAAAGAAGTCGCAAATGAGTCAACCCCTCCTGGAGTGCATGTGTGGGCAGCCTGAGGGCACTGTGGGCTGTTGGTTGGGAGGCGATGGTGCTTGGCACTGGGCTGTTGGGGGATTGGAGAGGGACTGGATGGTGTTGGATGGTTTTGTGTTTGCTCCTTGGCTTAGGTCTCTCATAACATGGTTTGCAGCACATATTTTGTGAAGTGAGAATGTGCTCTCTGTTCGCTTCTAACACACCTGTTAGCTCCACAAACAAGCCTGCCAATTAAACACAGAAGTGAAATCCCACAAGGAGCTTGGTTGCACATGCTAGGAGATGTATGTATGTAATAAACGGTATTATGAGGTATACACCCAAGCCTATTTATGAGTTACCATATAGAAATAAAGCATGGTCAGAATACTGAATAGGCTCAAATAACACAGGGATTTATATGCTGGATCCACCTCCCACCCCTTGTTTCATCTCGGACAAGTCATTTAGCTTTTCTGGGCCTCAGATCCTCTACTGACTACATCTGGGGTGATAAAAAAAATCCTTTTAATCTGTTTTGTCTACTCTGATTCCTAGTGCTCTGAAACAGGAATTGCCTTTCTCTGTACACACTTGATTTTATTGGGACTATTACCAACACTAAGGGATCCAGGTATTGCTGTTGCATTGCAGCCTGTACCCTTGCAGAGTAGAGGGTATATAGAAGCAAAAGCAACATTACTCCTTTGAATTCTCTTTTCTGTTTCATCATAGGTACCTCCTCTCACGAGTAAGTGAACTGGATTTTACTCAGCACATGAGAACTAAACTTTGGTTTCCATGGAAGTCAGGTACCTCTGGACTCGGTAAAGTCCCGTTATTACTCATCAAGGGAAGGGCAGCCAACATTGTACTTCAGCTGTAGCTGACAAGCAATTTATCTGGGACGAATCCCTTAACAGTGGGCTTCAGCTTTTCCTGAAATCTTATCCTTTGCCTCTCCGCACAAGCGGGGCTGCTGGCTTCACCCAGCGGCTCGTTTCAGACAGATGCTGACAACTGGAGCTGAGCGGTGGTGAGGGAACGTGACGGCGAGCTGCAGCAAATGTATTAATTGCACTGATTGA
>KZ505957.1:305720-321526 GCA_002844005.1 Limosa lapponica baueri | reverse complement strand
GCTGTTGAGATAACACCTAGTGCCAGAAAGCTATTGTCGCTGGAGCTCCCTCAAATAATGAGCTTGGTTATTCTATTAATGGAATATGAGATTAGGGAGTTTGGGTTAAATACAGCATAGAGCAACAGCAGTGTTCATCCCAGATCCCAGACTTGTTTTTGTGTGATTAGTTAATCCATGAATTGAGGAGACCAGATGTTTAAATTCCACATTCTTGATAAGGAAACAAGTATCCACTTGTTTTCTCAATGATGGTGTCACTCACAGAGTAGGAAATCTCCCCACATAGGTAGCTAAAGCGATCTGTACCCAAAGCAGTCTCTTTGCTGCATCACTGCCACTTGAAATTATCTGAAAATGCAGGAAGTGGTGGGTAGGACTGTCTTCTCCAAGGTAAATATTTTAATTCTGAAAGAAAATGAACCTGAAGGCTCCAGCATACTGAAGCTGACCTTCGTTGCTCAGTCTGTTGTACTGTGGAACAGTAAGCATTTGGAAATACGCTGCGATGGACGGGATGGGCAGGGCAGACTGTATTTCTTTATTCCTTTCTAGCTTGGTGCCAATACACATAAGAAGGGATGGTCTGGATTTTCCTGTCATTCCCTCTGTCACTCCAAACTGAATGTTGTTGTTGTTGAGGTTCAGCCAAAAGGTTTTGAACCCTGAATGCATTTCTAGGTCAAATTTTATGGCCTTCATTTTCACTCAAGTCCAAACCTGAGGATCACAGAAATTATTTCACTTGAGATTTTTGTTGCTACGTCAGGTCTACATCTTCTCTTGGGTATCCACCACAAACACCAGGCACCAGTAGCCCATCCAGTGGCAAGAGTTGGCATTAGGCTAGCAGGTTCATTTTTTGATGTCCTCAGAATTCTTCATGAAAATCAAATTAAAATATTCTCAGAAAGTAGACTGACCAAAAGTAGACCTCAGTGTCTGAACCCATCTCTCTTATTCCTCCAGTCTATGGGGAAACACAATAATTTGAGGCCATCTCTGAAGGCAAGTTAAAGTAAAGCATAGCTGAAGAAAGTATCTTTTAAGAAAATGGTAACTGCGAAGTTTGTGGCAATCCTATTCTGAGCAAACTGACGTCTAAAAGACTGACAGCAGCGAAGATAAATATAGTAGTAGCACAGCAGGGGAGCTGAGATGAATAGAGACGTATTCTACCGAGAGACTCCGTGACATCCTGAGCAGCATCAGTGGAGAAGTCCCAAGATTTGCCCTGTTGGTTTCAAAGACACTGTCAGAGCCTGAGGCGAGTTCCAAGGCACAATCTCCTCCTTCCTTGAAGCCTCTTCCCACTGGGCTCAAGTCCTCCCTGAAGATTTCCAGATCTGGTAATACAGGATCAGAAGCTCATTATGCAGTTGGTCTGTTCCCTTCTTTGCACTTCTGCCCTGTTTATATTTATTGATGCTCATCAGGACGTAACTTCCGTTTGAAAGTAGGAATATTGAACTCTGTCCTACTTTTTTGCCTTTGGTAAGATCTGGAGCAGTCCACACTTGTAAAATAGACGGAAAAGAAAAAGTAGTCCTTAAGTCAGCCAAGACTTAGAAGGCAAAAAGCTTAATTTGTTACACTGATAGCATTTTGTTCTGTTTACAAATTTATGATGTATCCTTAACTGTCCACCAGCAGTAGGTAGAATCCATTGCAAGGATAAGAATGTAGTTTCCTGGATTCCACTGATGTACACCTGTTTACTGAGTTTAGCTTGTAATTTTGAGATCATGGAAAGGATGTAACTTCAGACATAGCTTTTATTTGTACATCTAGAGGAGGCCTCTTTTCTGGTGAGTTCCATAGATGCCTGTTCTACTTTTCTAGGTAAGGATACGTAACCACAATATGAACGATTACTGAAGATTTAGGGGTGAAGGAATATCAGCCAACTGCAGAAACGTGTATTTCTTTTTGCTTTCTTCTGCTTATTTAATAATAAACCCAAGATTGTTACAAATACAGACCACACCTGGTCCCCTCCCCTTTTTGCATTTTTTTGTGCATCTAGTCACATTAAAGCAAACCATATATTTGAGAACAAAGCTTCTCTCTCAGAGAAATTTTATGGTACACCCTTGTACGGTATTATACCAAAGCAGAGAAAATGTTTATTGCAGAGTTACCCAAGCAATATGTGTATATATGTGCACAGCCATGCACGTGTGTGAACTCTTTCTGCAGGATAAAAAGCCTTTGTGATGGTTTAAAAAAATGTTGAGCTACCAAGGGGACTGGATAGAGGCAGTTTTCTGAATAGCTGTGCTTTTCCCAGACGGCGTTCAGAAATAACCTTTAACTGCTGAGGCAAGAAATAAATAAAAATGCAGCAAAATTTCTCTGATGGGGATTGTTTGGCTTCTGCATGAGCCTGGGCGATGTGACTGGGTGGGTTTCTTTAGGAGGTTCTCATTAAGAATGTGTCTCAAGAGCAATGCACTGCAAATCTTTTTTAGAGTGCTGTATTCAGAGACTGCTAGGTAGGGGAATTAGATAATGTTTGTAGAATAGAGAGAATAGAAAAAATAGTCACGTTACAGCTGCCCTGTGTCTCAAATCTTGTTTGGAAACACTTTTAATTGGTCTATCTATCATGCTATTCATTTGGATTAAGAATGGCTAGTGCTCGGTGTTGCCCAGAAGCAATAATCTCAGCAAGACCATGTTCTCTTCACAGCTTCATTAACCTCTACAATAAGCAGTCAAGGCTTTATGGTATAAATGTTCGTGGAGTAAATGTTCTGCAGCTCTTTGGGTGGGCCATCTGTCTTTTGAGGTAGCCATGGGTGAATGCTAGATAGCTATTTCCTAAAGAGATCAGTACAAAAATCAATTTTGCAGGGGCCTGCAGATATTGCAAGTTGATCCCAGCTCTTCTGTACATCCATTCCCAGAACCCACTTGTGGACTCCTTCAACAGAGTTTAGTGAAATTGGAAAGACACTCAAAATCATGAATATGTGCTTGGGATGTCTGCACACTTTAGGGTGAAAATGAAAAGACAGGTTGCAGTTATTTCCCTAGAAAATAAACAGTGCTTTTTGACATGTTGTATCTTGCTGAATTTGGCACCGGACTGCAGTATGTCCTAGCTGGAGGGAAGAGCTGGGTGGAGGGACCTCATGGAGAGATCTCCTGGATAAGCTTCTTGTTTCATCTGAGAAGTGCTTTGAGAGGTGCAGAAAGGGGGAAAATAACTCAACCATGCAGGAAAATAACCCAACCCTGCAGGGACTTGGGCTCTTGTAGCCAAGACTTGGTCGAGTGACCCACTAACAGGGAGCTGGCTTTGGGAACTGCATGCTCAGATGGTCCTCGCAGGCAGTAATTAAGCTGGCACTTAAGACAACAGGTTACAGGTAGAAAAAAAAACCCCACCCCCACCCAAAAAATGAAACCCCAAGCCCCCAAAATACAGCAACAGTAAATGTATTAATAGTGATTGGAAAAAACTGCCATGACAAAATCCTGAAATGGTGCAGAGCGGTGTGGGGGTAGCACCAGGCCTTATGGTTATCTGGGCTTGACAAGAACAGGAGTGAAAATTGGTTTATGAAGTTAGGTTAAAAGCAGAGTTGACGGAGGGAGTCCATGGTGTCCCATGCTGTGTTTTGAGTCTGAAGCAGTCCCTTGAGCTTTTAGGGTTATTGCTTTGAAAAATATCCCATGATATTTCTGTAAACCTGCCCTACTGACAGCTCTGCAAAGACTCTACGGGAGAAGAATCCACGATGCTCTGGCATGTAAAATATGCAATATCTGATTGTGATGAGATCGATTTAGGCTGTAATTAGGTTACATGCATGCTGATTGAGCCATATTAGCTTGCTAATATAGCAATGTTGCTTCTGTCAAAATTGTTTTAAGTTCAGTTTGTGGCAAATAACAAAAAATGGAAACAAAATTTAGTCATGCTCTGGGCCCACAATACAGATTTCACCATTGGTTTTTGAGTCACTTAATAATGATTAGAAATAATGTTTTCAGGGAGAATTTGCAAGATAAATTCCAGTTTCTACTTGAGCAAAGCTCCTTTTTAAATATTACCTCTCTGTCTCCTGTGTTCATCCAGGTACTCACAGGACTTTCAATCAGCTGACCTTAACTCAGTTGCCTAATAGGCCTGCAGCCCACCAGAAAGGAATGGGCAGCACAGAGTTCTATTGGCACTGTCTATGTTTTTTGAATTTCTTCTTTCCTTTCCAGAAATACTTTAGGGGTTGATCTGAGTCTTGAGAGGAACAAGTCCATGGAACAGTGACTAGTTTTTTTTATAAATAAGCTACTGGAAAATAGACAGGACCTCTTCGTTTAGCTGACGAAAGCAGAGATGGCATCTTCTAAATTCTCTGGGCCTCTAGCCAAATTTATCCCAAAGATAATGGGTACTATAGGTAATTTAACGAACAAAGAGCCTCTCCCTGCAGCCATGTGCAACTGCTGATGGTTACCTAATCCTGCAGCTGCACACAATTGCTGATGGTTTCATGATCCTATCTCCAGCTATCTCGACATGGTCCACTTGCCTCTTTTACACTGCAAAATATCTTGCTTGCTGTGTGTTATAGACTATCTTGTGGCTGGACGCTGTCTTACAGGCCATCTATCTCTCTTTGCTCTAGACCTAATTGAATTTCTCTTGATTTGATTCCCCTCTGGTTACACATTTTTCTAGTGTACTGACGAAATGCTCTTGAGCAAACAAGGGTAGTTGGTGAGTTAGGTGAGTCTTATTAGCACTTCTGAGCATCTTTGTGAAAGAATCTGCAGTCATCTTTCCTCCCTCTCCCTATTGCAATATACTTTTATAGCCAGTGAGGTCATGTATTCAGAGATGTTGTCTTGATGTAAACCTGTATGTATTAATATGCCCGTGTGAACTATTTCACATCAGCTTTCGGCAGCAAACTAGGGTGTTCCCAGTCCTTCCTGTGTGCTTTCCTTGTGGATTTTTCCAATGATGAAACAAAATATGTATCAGGTAGGATTTATATCTAGGCTGTAGATCTCTTTTTTGTTATCTCACATTTTCCCCAGATATTTCCTAGTCTCAAACCATTTAGTTCTCCTTATGTCTTGTCTACTTTAGGGAAGATTTTACTGATCTGTTTGTTATTTATTGGTTCCTCTTTGTACCTCTCCCATTAAACTCTGCATCACATTAAATGGATGTGTGGAAACCACGAAATATTAGTAATTTGCCAAAGGTCATTAGCATCTCTGTTTAGATCCTAGGAACTCTTACTTGGAGTCCTTTGTTCTAGTTATGAGAAACAACAGTATAGCACCTGTATTGTAATTTTTATCTGCAGATCTTGAAATTCTTCATAAATGTCTGTCAAATATACACAACTTCTATATGGGAAGGTAAAAGCCCAGGTAAGTGAAAGGTCCAAGTCCCCAAAGAGACTAAAGCAATGCCCTGTTCCTTTCCTCCATCCCAAAATGCTCTGGATCCACAGCTCTGAATGAGATGCTCAGAATTCCAGTATAACATGCTGGGAGAGCTTGGGATGTCAGCGTAGTACACAAAAGCCAGAATATGGAGTAGAAAGCAGCTTAGTTTCACAAAGGGTTAAGGGCTTACACAGGTGCCTCTCTGGGTGGAGACACATTTAGGTACCTTATTTGCTGCTCCTGGAAAGGATTTTATGTTGTTCTTTTCGAGTGTTATAAGTCACTTTTTGCATCTTCAGAACAAGGTGGCAATAGAGCCATTTACATTTTTTACTTGGTAATTCCTTACAGTGACTAACACCACGTTCTTGATTCCCTGGGCTTTTTCCCAAATCTCTGGAACATATATCCTCTGAACGTAGATTCTCTGAACACAGCCCCTCTCACATTTTGTTTTCAAACTCATATCTTAACAGTAAGAGGGAAACATGCACAGCAACAAACAGGGTGAAGGACCTGTTAAAGAACATACTTAAAGCAAAATCTTGAGTTTATTCTTGTGTGTGAAGGCAATGAGTGTGTGCTTCAGACGTTTGGACTTCCTTGTGATTAACAGCTGAGTACTTCCTACAATGCTGAGCAGAGTGTTCAGTGAGAAGCGATGACCTGGTATGTTTGCACTTAAGGTGTCTGTCTCTTGAGGTCTGTTCTGGGACAATGACTGCATTTCTGTTTCCTCTTTGGAGACTATATAATTTTATTTTCCCATTCCAATTTTTCAATCTAGCCTGACATCACCTCATCTAGGTGGCAAGTGATCTGGGAGGTGAGTCCTTTGATTTAACTCCATGAAAACAAGTGAATTCAGCTTCAGGGTTGAAAGTGGTTACTCATGAACATAAAAGATCTATTTGCCCTATGAATAGCTGGAATTGTAGCCACCACTAAAGCCTTGTTAGTCTCAGGTTTGAGATTGTCCAAATTTGGCCAACAACTCGTTTAACTCATTAGAGCAATTAGTATTTGTACAAATAGAAGTTTCCCTTTTAAACTGCCCAGCCTCCTGACTTTTCAGTGGGGATTAATGCTGTTGGATTTGGTCCTTTTTGGTTCCACTGTTCAGCTGCTGCAAGGGTCTACCCTTAAGCCTGACTTGGTGACCCTTTTTAGGGGATGTTACTTCAATAGGCAATAGGTTGGATCTGAACAAAAGCTCTGAGACTATCTGACTTGTCCCTGGGGATATGGACATAAACCCTCAAAGTAAAGATAACTTCAGACCCAACGGTTTAGTTACTGCACATGTAATTTGTGCAAGTTTGCCATGCTGCAGCTGACATGAGCGTACCTCTCCATGTTGAACCAGAGTGGAAATGCGCTAGCTTGGAAGAGCCTGATTCATGCGTGACTTCATCGGAAACAATTTTCATATTGGGAAAAGAGTATTTGCATTTGATTACTAAGAGCTGTTGTGTTTAGTCAACAATTATTTATATTTCTGTATGACGGAGATAAGTAATTTGACTTACTAGATAGCAGATATATTCAGATCTTAATCAGAAGGCTTCAAGGAGTTATATTATGAATTTTACATGACAGCACAGTTCTGGCTGTATCTGACACCCATTAGCCAAACTGGAAGTGAATATTTCTGGTTTTGATGGTTCTTATGAAGAAGGGAATCAAGCTTGTCAATGCCCTTCATGCAATGAAATTGGCTTTTATTTTTCAGTGAAAATCTGGAAGGTTTTTGCAAGTCTTGAGGGCTGAGGATTTTGATTTTTCATCAGTTTATCCAAGGTACTCTTTTCCTGTGAAATAACTGGTTTTTATCAACCTTTTCTGTGGGGAGTATGGGAGGGTAGGGAACCATACTTACTATTTCATTTTTCTCCATAATCTTTTTTAATATATACTTATATGTTTTTGGCTACGTAGAGCTCCATTAGTTTGCGCTTAAACTCCTGGAAACACGTGGGTGAATTATTGGCTTAGAGAGTGCAATGCTGAATCACATACATAGTTTAGTTTGGCCAATTACAGAGCTTAAAATCTGACTGAACACTGGAGGTATAACTCTTAGTGGGACTTTCTCATCTACAGACTGATTTGTTTTAGTAAGAAAAAAAAAATTAAAAGGGTTTGAAACTAAAAGGCTTTGGTATGTTAAATAGCAATCTTTCAGAAATACTAAAGATGTAGAGAGGAGGTTTATGATAATTCAGCAATGTCTTCACCTGTGCAAGACAAACTGGTACCTCTCTCCAGATCCTATTCTGCAAATTCTTCTGCTTCTTCTAGTCCCTCTTTATAATCCTTTCTGGCTTCTTGAATTGGAAGGATGAACTGCATCTGTCAGTCATGAAACAAAATGCAGGGAAATGCAGTTTTTAGACTTAGCAGCATTTGTTTTGGGCCTTTATGAAAGGAATATTTTTGAGCTGTTTCTTAGCCAAGATAAATGTTGATTTGTGGACTAAGATTTGTAGGTACACCCCAACCAAATCACTGTTGTCCTCAGTTGGTTTTGTTCCCTATCTTTTACAACATCTGCTATTATAAATCTGAGAGATTTGGGTTGTTGCCTACCTGGGCTAGGTTTCTGATAGCTAAACATCAGGTCTTCTCTCAGCTGGGTAGCTCGAGGAACTGCTGGCTCCAACTTCTCTCCTATCTTTCATCATATTCTTCTGCAGACAAGATAGATAATAAATGTTTCATGTGGCCCTGTTTTGGCAGCCCCTGTGCAAAAGGAAGGATGGTTGAGACAGAGAAGCAAGAGAATAATGGAAACATCATTTTATAGGATTAAGAACTCAAGGAACTGGTATAGCTGGAGCTGGTTAGTGATGCCTGGCTTCATGTGCTTAGCCAGGAGCACGTTAGCGTAACTGACAAATGCAGAGAAATCTTCTCTTGTTTGGCAAGTCCCTGTAGAGATTTGTTGCAGGTCAGTGCCATAGTACACTCGTGGTTTCTTCAGTCATGTAAGTCAGCCATGGTTCAGCACAAGACTCCTGTGACCCCTCTGCAAGGGAGGGTGAAGGTGGGGAAGAAGCACTGCTCTCTCTGCTGATGCCGTCTGTATAGCAGTGACAAATTAAATGCTCCAGCTCTGCCATGCTGAGCATTCATCCTGTTTGAGGGGCACTGTGGTTTGCTACTCATAGCTATCCATATCCATTAGCCATGCCGTAGGGCAGAATGAACGGAGTAGATGGTGCTCAGGCTTTTCAGAGAACCAGTAGTGAAATTGTAATTTATCTAGAAAACACAATGTAATGTTTCCATTTCTTTTTGTCTTCCTTAACTAGTGTTCAATCTGGGCCTGTCTTCCTGTGTTACTGCCAAGAAAAGGTGTGCGCTTGCTGCTGCTGAGCTGAGGGCTAATGCTATGAGAGGGGTGAGTGAGCAAGGCCAGCCACCCTATAATCCAATATAACAGAACAGTGTCCTTGCTGGATAATATGACAGTGTCTTGCAAATTTTCATTTTTTTTTTTTTAAGTAAATCCTTTGCTGATTGAGTAGCTGAGGCAGGTATATGAAGACCTTTGTTTTCCCCCACTGTAGATATAAGCTGATGAACTGTTGGCTTCTGGGTTTTTTTTACACGTGCAGTGTCTGCTAACGAACCTTCATTGTGTCTTTGAAGAATCCCTTTATAGTGGTGAGAGGAGCAGCAGATGTGTCTGAGCAATCCGGCTCATGGTACTGTCCACAGTATATTTTCTTTTTTTTTTCCTCCTTTTTTTTTTTTAATAAAAAATTTGGCTTGCTTGAAATGGGACTGCTCTGACGTTACTTCCTTCAAAGTCCTTCAATTACTTTTGCAGGAATAAGTAACAGGTTTGCACTATGGAAAACGAGGACGCCAAGGGGGATGTCAAGTTGCGGAAGCTCTTCCCTCCTGACAGACCAATTTGACCATGAACTCAATTTTTTCACCTTTTTTATTTCTCAGGGGACCAGGTCCATATTACAGGGCCCTGGCCCCTGCAGGCAGGACATCTCCAATTGCGTCATTGTTGGGAGCAGCTGGGAAACTGGGGACAGCTATTGCACAAGATGTACTTAAAGCTGCAAACGGGAAACACTGTTAAAGATGAATTTCTTCCTAAGCTGGATCTTACAGCCATCAGCTGAAAAAAGCACTGAGAGAAGCAGCTGGTCATGGATTTCTGAGGCGGCAGAAGTAAAGGATAACGTGAGTACAAAGTAATGGGCAGAGGGTTACGATAGTCCTGCCAGATTGTGGTACAAATTTTAGGGTCCTGTTATCTCTCTTCACAAGGCCTTTCTTTCTGCACCAGTCTTTGCCTGCAGGCCCAAATTTCAGTGATATTCTGGAATGTAAATACCTGATTGTGCTTGCAAATCAGGTACTTAAACTTCCAAATCCTCATCATTTTAGTATCTTTGTTGTCCAGATTATATGAATCCTAAGGGTAAGAAAAGGAGATTTCAGTCTGTGAAGCTGTCATCCTGACACATTTCATACAGGACCCTGGCATTTTGTAAATGCCACATTAACAATCAGGGATGAGGTATCATCCAGAAGTATTCTTAGTAAATGAATAGAGGTCCTCTTAGAGGCAAAAATGGAGAATGTCACAGTAAATGTCCCCGGGGCAACATGTTTTCTATGTCGGACACTGTCATCCCTTGGATCAATGACAGAACACAAATAGTTTCTCTCCTCTGCTTCTCGTTAATCAGAAGCTTATAAGGCAGGTTAGTGAGGTGAAAAGTCCTCACTTAAGAGGATGGCTTCTGTGGAAGGTGTGGTGGGCTACCACCTGCTCTACCGGATAGCAGATGTCAACCCTTACATTGTGCTTTCAAATTCAAAAAACACCATAAGAACCCAGTGATTATTGTGTTTTAAAATACATCCATATAACAATAACATATAATATATGTCCATATAATAACAGCAGTTTAGCAAAATGAATCACTGACAGAGTTAACTGGGATCTGGACCTTCAGCTTCTTATTTATAACTGAATTTTAGTGGGAGGGGAGAGTGAATGGGAGCTTTTGTGATAAATGAAGACTTGAATATGGCAATAAACAGTGGCTTCTTTCTCAGAATGGTAGCCTCATTTATTTACTTTTTTAAAATAGTGTGAAATTATTAGACTTCAGGAAAAAAAATAAGATTTTATCATCCAGTTTCATACTCCTCCTTTAATGAGATGTAATTAATAACATTCTTACCTGAGTAGATATTGTCTCCAAAAAGAGGCCAAATAGTACATTAGCACCTTGTGCTTTGTCTTTAAGGCACTTCATAGATGATTTCAGGTGCTCTTACTATGAGGCACGGTGATGCTATTCCCACTGGAACATATGCCGAAGTGAAGCCCCAACAGCTTAGAAACATGTTGGGAGAAGAACATCGCTGGTTGATGTTTTCTGGGCATGGCCAGTTCTGTGGCAGTACAATACAATCACGTAAGTGAAAATGTGGACAGTGATGCTATCGTCTTCTGCGTGACAGCTCATTCAACTATCTTCTGCAGACCTCCTTCCTGCCAAATTAAAATATGAGCCTCTAACAGCTCCTTGAGAATGTCTAGACATCAGATCAAGATTGTTGTTGAAATTTTCTTAACTTACAGTCCCAAATGCCTTTAGTGGTGAAACATCATCATCATCATGTTTTTGCTTATCACAGATGTCTCTCATCCAGGCGATGTTTAGAGTCTGGTAGCTCTGCAAGTCTTACATCCACAGTTTGGCTAGGTCTTGTATAATATTTGAGGCAGTGGCCTTTTCTATCTACTGGTTTAAATAAAACTCGTGCCCAGGTGCTAGCTTGTAATTCATGTCAGCAACATCATTTTTCCTCTGACTTTGACAGATGCCATGTGGCTCAGTTATAGGAGCTGAATATATCACTGTGACTGTACTCCCCATGTTCTTTGTATCCTTCCCACCAAATCACTTTTCTCCGCTTTCCAGAGCTTCCACAGACTCTTCCCCACTTATCTTACAGTCTGCATCAAACAAGATCAAAGTTCCTGCCTCCAATCAGCCCATAATGCTGGCCTTCATCACCTGCTCATTACATTTTCAATCACACATTTCTGCTCCTTTCTCCCAGGCAATCCCTCCCTCCTGCAGGAAACCCACCATCAGCCTGCACGCAGCAATGCCATTATCATCCTTGAAGTCCATTCTTTTTTGCCCTGTTGCCTAATGATAATGATTAGGTGTATGCAGGCTGTGTGCCATGGTGATCATCTTGATCTCACAGTTTCCCTGTAATTTTTCCTCTTTCTGCACTTTCCTGTCATCTCTTGCCTTTGGATGGTGACCTCTTTAGGGCCAGGGTGGTCTCTGTGCATTGTATAATGGTGATGCAAAACTAGAAACAATAGTATCTGAAGAACTTGGAAGGATGAATAATGCTTGTATTCATCCTCTTAACTCAGCATAAATCTGGTCCAAGCGAGACTTCACAAATTAGTTACTTATTTTGCAGTTTTTCATTGTCCTGTGGGATAATAAGTTAGTTATTTATGTCTTTTATTCAATTTTTTATTTGATATGGGAGAACATCCAGTCACAAGAACTACTCCAGAGTCATCTACTTGCTCACTTAGCAGCAACGGTGCAAATTTAAAGATATGGTGATTTCTCTGTAAAAGGACACAGAGAAAATGGTATGAATTAATTAAACCTCAGAATTAGTGGATTATTCAAACCTTCTGGGTGGAAACTTTCATGCAGAGTTTAAATTGCCTTGATTCACTTTGGAATAAATATTTAATTTTAAAATATTCACACAGCTTTTGGGGACATTGCCATTTCCTCTTATTAATTTTTTCTGGCTTCCTGGTTTGCCTGGGCAAGAAACATAATACTAGATTGGGGACTGAATTCTCTCGCTGACCTCTCTCCAGTTGATCTTTGGGATGTGCTGGAGATATTTGCTTGACTTCATGCCCAGATGCATCTGTGGGAGTCTTGTGCTCACCCAACCACGCTTGGAGTCATCTCCTGGGGGGCTCAGTGGGTGCAGCTGAACGTGCATGTGAGTGGCAGGAGGTTGCTCAGATGGGTTTCAATGTTTTTTTCAATGCTGTACCGCTGCTGCAGAGAGAATTGGGGCTGGCGCTGGGTCCATTTAAAAATGGGCTGGAGGAAAGGGATTGCAGCTTGCACAGCTCATTGTCTGAATCCAGCGGTGCAATTCTTTGTTCCTCTAGAGGAAGGCGGGAGACAGCACTTAGCATGAGAGCTGGTAAATTCAATCATTCCTTTCACCATCTTTTTATCACCATCAGAACTGTCCTTCAGGAAAAAAAAAACACAACAAAACAACAACCAACAATTACAGTTATTTGAGGACATCAGGCTGTGTCCCACTTACACCATCCCTACTTCCAGCATACGTTTCTGCTATATGATACGAAGGTTTCAAGTGAAAACCTCCTCTCCCCCAACATTAATTTTATAGATGTCTAATTAATTATCCTCCCTATTGCAACTGGCTGTGGTTTTTATTAACTAGCAAATCAAAAGAAGAGTCTGAAGAATGACAAGATAATTTTTTTAATAAGGTATGTCTTCCATGTTTATTCGTATTTTATTACCCAGCAGTCTGTAAAGTTATCTATTCAATTTCGGAAAATACATTATTGCAGTTTGAGTGATCTCCCATGGAAAAATATAAAGATTATTTTGCAACCACAGTGATGAAATATATTGTACTGGAGTCACGAATATGCTAAACAGCTACATATCTTTTCTTAATTGAAGTAAATCAGAATCTCACTCTCCCATTATAATGACCATGACAGCAGTGTTAACATTAATATAATCCTTGCATCAATTTTCTCCTGATATGGGACATTCCCAGATTCTAGATTTCTGCCCTAGAGTTTCCTGACTTTTTTTTTTTTTTTTTAACTTTTGGGGTAAATCCTGGACCTATTTAGGCAACAAGTGTTGTGCAATTGGGTTTGATAGAGCCAAGATTTCACTGGTTCTCTCTGGTCCACAAAAAACCCAGAACTGTTCCACCAACGTGAAATGAAGTTTGTATAAGCAGCTCTTCCACTTGAAGAGAATGAAAAAGTACAGAGGAGCTCCTGCCAATGCTTGCTTCATATCGAAACTATTCTGAGGAAGATTCTCAGAAACGAGGGTGAAGGCTCTGGAGGAAAAAAAATAATGACTACTGCAACATTTTCGTAGCTGTTTGTACCCTTTCCACAAAAAGTAATGCTTACCACTTGAGGTCCTGCTGCTTCTGTGGCTTATCTCAGGAATTAATAAACTCTGTAATCCTGGCCAAGTTTAGCAAACTCACTAATTGCAAATTACTTGATTTCACTTTTCAGCTTCTTGTCCCATTGAGTGCTGTCTCCTGTCTGGGACCATGCCTGAAGGTGGTGACAGGTTCCTGCTGGCTGGGGGCTGATGTGTGTCCTTCCGCTTTGGAGACAGTCAGCTCTGCTAAATGTTGCTCTTTATCCCGTATTTCTACCCATGCTACCAGAAGGAACAGTGCTTCTAGTTGTGTGGATCCATCTGCTATTTCATCCTGCTTTGGCTGTGGGAAGTACCAGATGCATTCATGGAAGACGTTGGGTGCCCAAAAAGAGAAGAGGAAATTTCTCACCCACCTCAAGACAAGCTTTTTGAGATGAGCTCAAGTCCTCCTTGAAGCTCTGAAACGATTTACTCTGTCTGTTGCTCTGTTGAAAACTTGGCTAGGAGTCACTGGCTTTCCTTCTGAAGCACAGTGGTTTATAATCTTCATATTTCTTTTTGTTCTATTGGCATAATTTAGAGATTTCTTTATTAGTCATGTTTATGTGTCAGTTTTTGGAGGAGTGTGGGGAAGACAAGATAGAGAAATTGTATTGAAAGAAAGAGCTGTCAAGCTTAATATGGTGCGTTTCTCATTTTCTGAAACTGTGGAAAGAAATATTTGCGAGGCAGTTGTTTGGACAGTCTCTGTTCCAGCTTTAGAAACCTTGGCATATTTATAATGTTTGACTATATAAAAGATGTGAGTGCATGCGACTGCTATAAATCCAGATAAGTACAGCACTGGGCAATGCTACTCCACCTACGGTCTGCAAGGTGTCAGCAGGTAGTGACAGCAACTGCAAATACCCACAGTATCTGTTGGGTACTGGGGAGGGGGTCTCCAGCCCCAGGTGCCTGCAATGGGCAGGAGCTACCTCCTAACAGCAGTTGGGAGCAGCCACAAAGCCACGTTGCTATTGATCATCATCATTTTTAGAGGTTTAATATAGTTGGTTTGTGTCTGCAATGAGAAAAACACAATTCTGGACAGCAGTAACATTTTGTCTGCCTGGGTGATTAGTGTTTCGTTTAGCATTCTGTTAACTGCCTGCCAGACTCATAAAGGATGCAAGCTGGTGTGTAACATCTTTCTCCAGGACTGTCAGGACCTTCTTTATTTAAACGGAGGTTGAGGGGAAACTTTGATGTGTAAAGTAACTCAATGGCCAATGTGTTCGTACTGATTAAGCAAGAACCAGGCTTTGGTATGTGAGGGGTATTTTTGGGGTTTGTTTTGTTTTGTTTTTAATCTACATCATGGGCCTTTAGTGGAGAATCTGAGTTGGCTGGACTCTTCTGTTGGCTCCTAATTGCCGTGAATACGGATGAACTAGAGAAGTCACAATGTTGACATGGAGTGGAGGAGACTCATTCAAGTGTTACCTGACCTGCTGGAGTTGAGCTCAGTGTTAATCAGCCGGGTCAGACCAGGCATGGTGCTCTGACCCAGAGAAGAGGATGGTGTTGAGTGTAGGACTGCACCCAACAGCAGTGGATGTGAGCAGCAGGGATTGCTGATAACCCAGTGCATCCCTTGGGATGTGCACTCTCCTTCACTGCTGCTCACCGCCAGAAATAAGACTCCACACGTTGTTGCAAAGTTCTTCTCAGTTCTGTTTTCTTAGTGTCTTGCACTTATAATGAATTTTGAATTCCCTGGGATAATTAGGCATAGTTTGAAAAGCCAAAAAGGACTTGGCCCTTATTTAGAAGTTCTATTTCACAGAAGTAATAAATCTTGCTGGGATTTTAGGATCATCCACACACTTCTTTCTCTTCTTAATGACTCAAACTTTGCTTTCGCTCCTTGGGGTGTCTCTGATTAATATCTTGTCTTTTCACATCAGACTGTTTAACCTTTTTTGCACATGCTACCCAAAATCTAGATGCCTACCATCAGTAAGTGATAGGAAAAACACTTGATTTCTTTCCAAGCTGAGGAAAATGGAGAAATCCCCACCCTGCTAGCTTCCCTAGAAGAATGTAGCAATCACATTTCTTTTTTTTTTCTTTTTTTTTTTTTTAAATTTTTCTCATAACCTTGCTGTATTGCAAGTTAAAGAAACT
>KZ505957.1:291200-305710 GCA_002844005.1 Limosa lapponica baueri | reverse complement strand
TTTTTTTTTTTTCAAATTTTGCTCATAACCTTGCTGTATTGCAAGTTAAAGAAACTATTCTTTTCAGCCCTGGCACCAAACTAATTTAATTTCCATATTTTCATTATCTTCCTATTAACCACTAGTGCTCTGCAACAAAGAAGCTGTTTGAAATATATAATGCTACAGCCATTCCGTGCTGCAGACTCTCAGGGGCACTTCGATAAATTACATCCTCATAATGAAGAAGTAGGGGGAAAGCGTGGCAACAATAGATTTTTTTCACAATAGAATGAAATCGGGATTTGATCTGATGCAGCATGACTTGCTCACAGCGCAGATAGAATATCAAATCATCCCTACGAAATTTAAACCTTGCTATAATCCCCCCGTTGTATCCATTGTTCTGCTGAAACCTTGAAGACTACATGTAATAGTTTGCAAATTGGGATTTAGTTGATATAGTTTGTTTTTTTCAACTTGCTCAATTTAATTATCCTCAGCCTACAGTCTAATTTATGTGTGTTTGATGTCACTATTCATTAGCAGTACAGATACAGCCTGGAAAGTGACTGTAAAAAAAAAAATGCAGCTGGGTTCCTTTCTTAAAGACACTGCACTGGTTATACACTGGAGTTGTGTTACAGAATGGGTTTGGAACAACACCATCAAAAAAACTGCTACCTAGAGAAGCATAAGAATGTGAGTTTGTATAAGAAATGTCTGTAAAAGTTGTAGTATCAAAAGGACATAGTTCTAATTCTGTGCCAGGACACATATATGATTCATTAGCTGTCACTTAGAGGAGAGACAGACAAACAGACCCTAAACTAGAGTTATGATTTTCAAGGTCACTGGCCAAATTGAAAAACTGGCAATACATTTAATTGTGGGTTACTGTGAAATGGATTTGTTTGAATTTTTTTCCCTCCCTTAAATGAAAATTACTTACAATGTTTTTAAACAAATGTAAGGTTTTGTAAATCAAAAATGAAATATTTGGGTTTGTTTTTTTGTTTAAGCACAAATTATGTCAGGAAGGTCATTTTCATCTGAAAAAACATTTCCAAATTCCAAAATGTTTCGGAGTTTCATTTGTGTGGATTTTAAAAAAAAACAACCAAATATTTCCCCAGTCAAAACAACTTATGACGTTGACAGAAACTTGCAGATTAGTTTTGATTAACTGAAACGCACATTTGTAAGACAGTTATAGACATTGGTTTGGCTGACTCTTCTCCTAAATACACTGCCTGGCTCTAATGAAGCAACATGTCTGACCTGGGTCCTGGCTTGGGAGTCCTTGAGTTTGTCAGAGACCAAATCAAGGTGCTGGATCTGCCGGTCCCTCCATCTCTGCAAACGCAGGTGAGATTTTCCAGTTCAGGCCCATCTCACTGGCAGGGAGACACCTGCCCTGGAAATCCTTTCCACACAGCTTCCTCCCTCCATCCTTCTTGTCCCTTGAGCAGCGGGGATTGGTAAACCCCTGGAAATAGGAACACTGGACCCATCGCTGTGACCTCTGCTGCTTGTTGCTCCCTATGGATGGGCTCTGCCGAGTTATGGGACAAGCCAAGAGGGACAAGCTCTGCTCTGGGAGGTCTGGTTACCCCTGCAAGACCAGTCTCCGCTGTAGGCTGTGTGTCTTTGCCTTTCGTATGTATTGCTGAATGATATAATGGTCACTGGTAAATTAATAAGTAACTCATTAAAGCAAAAAAACCCAAACACCTACCCCTCACCCCACCAAGGCCAAATTCCCTGTTGGGACAGAGCACATGGGGCTATGCCCGCTCGTGGGAGGTCTCGCTCCATCTCAAAATCCTTCCTTGGGTTTAGCTGAAATCTCAGGTTTCAGGAGCATGGCCTGCTGCCCTTGTTTCCCCGGCCATGGGGCTGAGGAGGAATTTCTCAGCGCCTGATACTTGCCAGCTGGCCGGAGCTGCTGCTGATTTCGGGGGGTCCCCATGGGCTGGCAAACAGGTGCCGGGGGCTGCGAGGGATGCGCTCGGTCCCGGCACTGCACCGACCATTGGAGCGGTAGGTATTGCTTACGTACGGGGTGGTTGGGGTCTGGAGCTTATGAACTGCTGCATGCCAACGAAGCGGTTGCTCCCAGTAATCCGAATTAAACCCCATCTATTCTCCCCATGAAAAATGCAGCCTACATAGCTATTTTAAAGCAATAGGGTGAATCGTTATATGTATCAATTAAATATCCCCTTCCAGTGACAAGTGAATATTTGATTTTCTACCCCCAAAGGACAGTACATACTGTATTACACTACGGTGATATTTTCTAATAAATTATCTCGCTGACATCTTGCCTCCAAGTGGGAGAGGAAGATTGTTAACAAAGACGACAAAGCCAGCTGTTCCCTATTTATGTCTCGTCTCCATTGTGCATAAGGGCACCGGTCTCTGTGCCTCATAAATGATGATAACTTGGAGAGGAAGAGTTCTTTGCTGCTTGCACATATATATATTTATAGATTTGAAACATGTACAAAGCAGTCACATAGTCAACCCCAGCTTTGCCCTTCTCTCTTCCTTTCCCTACCCAGAAGCAAGTAGCTATCTCACTGATAGTAAGGGAAATAAATATTAGGTCAGATCCTCCAGTGACTTTGCATCAGCCTCACGTAGGGTGGGAAATCACACTGGCTGTGCGAGGAGACCACATGAAGCTTGCTGGCTTGGGACAGACACTGACTCTGTACAGGAGCTGGGATAAACAGAAGGGCTGGGTTTGCTCTCCTTTGGCCTTGGGGATAGCCAGGAAAAGGATGATTTGCCTCTCGGTGTCTCTTTCCTCGTTTGTGGAGATGGTGATCCCAAACGTTCCTACTGGGGCTAAGGTTTGGTGAAAAGCCAGAAGAAAGACTGTGTAAGGAGTATTTGTTGGGCCCAAGGGAACACTCGTGAGGCTTCAGAGAGGATTTCAGTGGTTTGCAATGTTCAAGAGAATTATTGAGAATATTAAAGTGGAAATAATAAATTCTTCTTAATTAATTCAACATTTTGACCAAGTAAGCTGGGGGAGAGGGAGATACATGATGGCTGGTGGAACAAAGTTTCACAAACTTCAATGAATTTCACTGCCCAAAACCCCTTATTGGTTTCCTTGTTGTTTTCAAAACCATAACAGCACCTGCTAAGGAATCAGGAACCACACAGTGGGGCTCCTGTAAATAAGCCAGCAAAGCAGGAGTCTCAGAGACAGCTTTGAATGAATTTACACTGAAAATGCCCCTCTGATTCACTTTGTACGTACTAAAGAAAGTAACTTGAAAGTCAATGGGACTCGATTCCACTTGAATACAATACATTAACTCATTCTTGTGTTTACTGGGAGCTTATTATGTATTGTTATCTATTTATTAGTAGTTGGATCAACTAGTTACATGCAATTTTGTTCAAGTAAGCTTTTTGAACAAATTTTTGTACAACATTATCCCAGTAAAATTGTGACAGAAGAATTGGTTTGATGGGCTGTGTTCTCCCTGCTTCTGCCTCCAAAAGGGTTTTCACAGCTCTCAAATAGGAGTTGTTGTGGTTTAGTGCCTCAGAGTTGCAAGTAAACGGCAGCTCTCCACAGGGAAGGGTATGACTGAAAAGGACTCAGCCTTCTGTAGATAGTGGAATAACTGCAGGAGAAGCCTTAATTGGGTGCAGGAGGGAGGAAGGAAAGAAAGCCCTTGACAGGTTGAAATATTTTTCTATAGCAGCAGCATTTTAGAGACGCTTGTTAATGAAGATGATTGATTAGAAAATGAGTCAAAGCTTTTAAATCTTTAAAAATGATTATTTTTTTTTTCCTTCTTGAAAGTGGATTCCTCACCTGATCATCAAGACAAGAGAATTTTCCTTTCCACCTCCAAAGAACTTAAGGCTCCTCCAGGCTCAATCTGAGAAACGCTGCATAATTATGCACAGGACACCTGGTGCAGTTTGTGTGACAGGCGGGATGAGGTATCTGCTTTGCTTTTGAGAGACACAGAATGGCGAGAAAAAAGGTGTAATACCTTTTGTGCTAAGTGTTTAATAATGTCTTTTGTCAAATAAATTAACACCAGACATCCTCCCCAAAATCCAGCCGAAGCCAACAAACAGCTGGAGTATTACCTGACAGGCAACTGAAATTTTTAGACAATATGTATTATTGCTTGCCGTGAAAAATAATGAATGAGAGGACATTTTCAAATGGTTTTATTGTCTACTCTATTCTGGTGGAAGTGATAGTCATCAGTATTGGTAGGGTAGACAGAAATAATGGTAGCAATATTAATATCCATCTTCCACTTATGTCTCACTTCCAAACGTATGAATTATATGCTAAGAAGATTCGTGGCATCAATGTGACATTAATAAGAGCTCAAATATAAAAAATTCCTGCAGTGAAAGCTTTTCCACCAGTTAATTTAGGTTTGCTGCCTATTTATATTTAATAAATAAAATATATCTTTTGCTGCCTACCTATATAGCTGGCACTCATAAATAAAATACTGGCGCAGTAGAATTTGGACATGAAGAAAGTAAGTGAATATATTTTTAAAATGTTTAAGTTAACGTGAGGCAGAACAAACGTAGTTGGTAGGCTGTATTGCTTTCTGCGTATTCAGTCTTACAGTCTTACTGTTGCTGCATGCATGATTTATATGCCTTCAAATTGTTTGAGCTTTAATGTTATAAAGATTAAGAAAAATTAAAATCCAGTAAAGTAGAAAGCAGGGATCCCCACACACACTTTCTTCAATTTTATTATTTTTTTTTTAAATGAGTCTGCTTCAAGCAGAATATTCAGTTCAGAAGCTCCGACCTTGGATAAGTAATGTATTTTATCATAACTTTAAATCAATGAGTATCCTCCACATGCTAAATATTAGCTGTGTATGTAAACACCTTGCTGAATCAAGGCTTCTTCTGGCAGTCTCGACACCTCCAAGAGCAAAGCTCTTCACCTTGGGAAATGCACAGGCTTCATTTGTAATGGAGAAGCCTGTGCTAAATATACCTTCCCGCTGAACCAGGATGAAAATGAACTGATGCCTTGTTCAAAAGTATGCATAACTGGCCTTTTTGGGCTGTTTTGCAAGGTGTATGGGGTGTTATAATCACAGCTGAATTCTCCTTTCGGATTTGCGCTTCAGTTCTGGTGACTTGCAGACCACAACTGTGCTCGGGGTCTGGGCAGTGCTCGTTTTTCAGGGTCACACGCTGTGGGTTTTGTTTTTAAAGGATGGCAAGAGGGACTGAAATGATTCTTCCTCTGTTGGGCTGGCTTTATCCTCTGAGTACACGTGACAGAATTTTGGGCTGGATGCCTAGGTGATCTGCTGAGCCTTCACAAGGTCTGCACGGACAGAGACAGGGAGCATGTTTCATTCCAGCTCCCAGTCTCTTATTTGCAGTCCTCTCTGATCCTTGGAGCTAACAATAATAATATCAAGTGTCATTACCAATGGCTTTTTTAATCATCATTATAATTCTTATTCTGAATAGCACTTAAAGCACGTTTTTGTCTTTTGTTGACAATAAAGTGCAGCCTCATAAATATTTAACTTGTCTGATTAAATTATCCATGCTGAAACAGATAACTGGGCACTTTAATAAGCTTAAACTAGAATCTTGGCTGTTACTATCTCCATGAAAAAGAGAGACAAAGCGATAAATGTTCCCCTGGCCTGGGTGAACCTCGCACCATTCAGCTCAGCAGAGAGAGAGTCCTATCAAACCTGAACGAGGCCTCAGAAACGAACACAAAGTTGATGATAATTAATAGCAATTGCTGTCTGTCTTTGTGGCTCTCCAGCCGATGAATGCTAGGAGAGGACAGAAAGCCTGCACAGCTCCTTTGTTGTACAGCCAGAGAACCTAGGTGGGAAGAAGTGGTGGTGGCTGTGCTGATGGAGGTGTCCTGCTGGAGATGAGGCAGAGCTGCAATGTCTTAGAGGTAGATCCCCAAACCAGCTTCCTTTCTGTAAAGCCCCTTTCCTACACTCAGAGCCACTTGCTCCAAGCCTGTACGGACATTTTTAGGGCCAGAGAGGACCATTATGATCTTCTCTTGAGGCACACTGAAACATGCCACCCAACTCTGTTTCAAGCCCTCTGGTTTGCAGCTGGATGTAAGCATGTCTTTTTTAATTGAAAAATGAAATGATGAAGGCAGCTGCTGTTTTTCTCTCTATGCTCCTGGACAGCTTTGAAACAGCTTCTGAGCCACCTGCTGCTGGCTCCTGTGGTCATTCACCTCATACCACTCCAACAGAGGTATCTTTTGTACTTCTCTCCTGGTTCATGAGCCCAAGTCACTTGGAAAGCTCTGTGTAAGAATATGCACTGGGCCGTAGCCCTCTAGGAGGCATGAGAGCATCTCCCAGGACCACTTTCAGCCCAGAATTGCAATATATTACCAGTTCCTCATCTTGATATGTGGCATGTACAGAGTACTCTCTGAGGTTTGGTGCAGCCTCAAGGCTTTAAGGAGGGAGAGACAGGAACCAGATGGAATGCATCTCAGAGCAGGAAAACATGAAGATGTAGGGGTGTCACATCTGAGGCAGAACCTAGGACAAGGCAAGCTCAAGCAGGAAGCAAAAGAGGACCAAGGGTGGGAGAAAGAGAAAGAAGAATGAAGATTTGGGGCCAGGACCAAAGCTGCACAGGATGGGTTGTGTTGCGGAGATGGTGAGTCTTTGCAAGACCTTTTGTACAGTAGGAGTATCCTCTGCAGGAGTGGATCAAGTGGGCTTTGTTGGATTCCAGCCTCCAGATCACTTGCTGCTGACTTGCAGTGAGTCATCCAGCCTTTGGCTGTGCTGCTCAGCTCTTTCATATCCTGTCCAAAATTCTTGTGCCCCTCCTTGTTTCCTAACTGCTTCTACTACCCACTCCACACCATCTCTGCTGTGCCTCTGCCAAACAGCTGCAGTGAGAGCAACCATGAGCCAGAAGCTGGTCCCGCTCATCCTAAACAGAAAGAAGTGTTCTGCGATTACTTTGTGTGTGCCGGGGAACAGCTCTGGGCAATTGTAGACAGGGTTAAAGCAGAGAGGAAGAGGGAAAGAAGATTCCCCTTGCAACCTGTTAGAATGGATAAAGTCAGCATTGAAAATTTGGAGCACAAAAGGAGGCATGATCTGATTTTGTTTGCAGCCCCTTTACAAGAAATGAGGCAAAATGTCCTCAACATCCTTCAGTGGAAAAAAAAACACCAAACGAACCAACTTAAAAAAGCTTTTCGTGCACATCTGAGAAAATGAAAAAAAAAAAAAAAAAGGTTGGTCTGGAAATAAAAGGAAAATCAGGGCAAGAGATATAATTAAGAGACTTGTTACCTTAGGGGAGAAGAAGAGTTTGTTTTGCAGCTTCACAGGATGGGAAGGATTTAAATGCTAAGTGGGTGCCTGTATGTCCCTGCGCATATGGATCTTTAGCTCTGTGTCTGTGCCTTTGTGTCTGTGTCTAAGTGCAGAGACGGAGAGTTGGCAGGACTTGTGTTACTCTGTTTATATGTAAAATGTATATACGTTATTTATACATTTGATAGGAAACATGGAACAAGCTGTCAAGAGCAGGTGTGGGCTATGCGTGTGTGAGAAATGCCTAATATATACTTTCTCCTTCCTTCCAACTTACACAAACACACCCAACTCTTCTCACTACATTTCCACTCCATTTTAGGCCAAATGTTCCCAAAGTCACTGAGCGCTCTGCACCCTTCTCTGCAAATGGGACGCTAAGAAATAATAGCTTAAAAACCGTCATCCCGTGACCTCTCATTCTTCTTTTTTTAAACCATTTCCCACGATTTTGCTGCACTCTAGTTTTCCAAAAGAGAAACTTCAAGTGAAACTGCAGGTACTTGCCTTGCCGAGGAAAGAACATGTAACTCCAAACGTAATTGTTAGTCTGGCAGGTAGTGTACAGGCCTGCCTGTTAATTAATCTTTAATGTCATTAATTGGTTGTCTGCTTGGTGGCGAGAAAAAGGGTAAACATTGTTCACAAATCAATTTAATTCTGCTTCTAACCAGCTTGTTTTCAAGGGGATGAAAACAATTATGAGCATTGCACTGACTGGACAGCCAGGCTTTACTGATAACACCACTGGAACCATAAGATATGCAAGCCATGCTCAATCAGTGCAGGGCTGCTGATGGAGTTTCTCTCCTCTCAGATTGACTCATTTGTTTGTTGTGGATAAAAGTACACAATAGGAAAGGGATTTCATTGGATTTCATTCTTTCTGGCCAGCTGACCCCTTTTTTCATACCCTGGGCTTGCCCTCAAACAGACCTTTTGGAGTCTGCTGCAGCATGGGGAAAATAAAAGGGATCGTTGCTGGCCGTGGCTATTCAGCCAGCTTACAGTGCAAGCACGTGTGTGGTTTTTTCCTTTCCGCGGCAGGACCTGGGATTTTTCATTCTGCTAATCGCTGTGACGATCTCTGCTCTGGCACCTGGGCACGGAGCTGGCAGGGTACAGCCAGCCCTTCGTCTCAGCACGAAGGCTGGGTGTGACAGCATTTGCGACAGAGTGGGAGCAGTAGCGGGGAACTACCCTTGCTCTTAGTCAGATTTCGACAGAGGTGTGGGATAATATGCCAAAATGAGAAGGTCTCAGGATGGAGTATGTAAGATCTGTACAGTAGGTACCATAGATGGTGAGGTCCCTGTGTTGATACAGCCACCGGTCGTGCAGCAGAGAGCTCTGCTGGGCTCCCCACACTCCACGGCTTTCCTAAAGACCATGAGAAGGTTTTCTGTGCGTCCACACGCTGTCATTCCAGAGTATCTCCCAAGCTTCTGCTTTATTCCTTTTCCTCCTCCCAGAATTGGCCTACTAGAGCTTAGCCCTATGTCAAATAAGCCTGAAATGCCCTTTGGCTAGCTACTCCCCACTCCAGACCCTTAACCACCTTTGGAAAACCTCAATTTGCGTTATGGTAATGTGACAGTCTCCTACACCAGTCCTCTGAGAATGCTAGCAAGTGAGCTGTGTGGAAAAGGGTTTCCTGACTATTCAAAGCGGTACTCGGGACTAAGCAAAACATTGGACTTTGCTGCCCTGAACTTTGGAGCAACTCAAAACACCTGGTCAATCAGCCTGGTAACTCAGGAAAGCTGGGATTGGGGCAGCAGGGGGCCTTACCAATTACCAGCGTGTAGCCAGGGAGGAGGTTTTTCCTCTGGTTAAGTTCAGGAGGGGATATTTAGGTCTGCCACATTCTCATCTGTGAAATTTTCTTTGCTTTAAGGAAGAATGTTCTCCTTACCAGGAATTTCTTTTGGAGTGATGCAGCCTTTTGAGTTATGTTGCTGTGTGCTGTACAAATGGCCAGGGATGCCAGCTAGCAGCAGGGCTGGCAGTGAAGTAGAAGAGCAACTCTGGTAGAGGAAGAAGAGTTTATAGGGCAGTGAAGAAGGACAATCCTGTCGTGACACTGGATTCCCTGCTCAGCTCCACGCAGAACTTGCAGCATGGCCTGGGGTAAGTCTTTTACTTATAGGATTTGTGACTTGATAATCTTGTTCTGGTCATGTTCCTGGTGATGGTGCTGCAGAGAACACGAGGACTAGGTGATGCTACCGCAGGTGGTGGCACTAGTATCCTCCTCAGCTGGTCCAGAGATGGGGTGGCATTGAATGGGCAGAAGCCACAAATACAAACGGATGATCATGCAATTTCTTACCACGCTGACAATTCTAGCTTTTCCTAAGGAGTTGTTAATTTAAAACATTCTGTGTGTGTTTTTACATCTTTTGCCCTTCATAAAGGACTTTTAAAGGCCTTTCCTGTGGTTCATAGGAGACAGAAAGGGCTGTGCGTTCTAACCATGAGTGCTTAACCCTTGATGAAATGTATGGTTTGGATGTGAGTTTGTGGTGCGTTGCCTCCTGCAGCTGTAGATGTTGGACCTGGCTGCTTTAGGTTAGGCACACATAGACACAGACCTTAATTCCTTCAGTAGGACAATTTCTTCAGATAATACCTTTATTCAAACACCCTGTGGCATTTCCTGTTCCCTCATGATGGTTTTGAACGCTCTGGTTGCAGTGTTTAGATATCTAACATGATGGTATTTCTGAAACGTTCACCGCTGTCTCTCTAGAGGGCTGGAGTCTCTTTGTGTCCTTTTCATTTTAAAATTCCTCAAGATGGAGAGTTTCCTTTGTGCCTCAAATATTTTCAAAGGAACTCACTGGGGCTCTTCTGCCACCACTTGAATTTTTTTATTTATTTATTTTTTATTTCCCTGAAAGCTGAATAAAAAGCAAATGCTCAACGTCTCTTGAAATGCCCCATTCACCTTCCCTGAGTGCTCGGGAGCTGACTGGTATTTCCTATCTGCCCCTCTCTTGAGGTAAGGCACTTGCCAGGGAAGCTGCTTCTTCCACATACTTTATTAGCTACTGTTGGGATTTTCAAAGATTATCTGAAACTTACATTACTTTTCTTTTGAAAATTGCTTTAACTTAATTACTCTGGTTGGGGTAATTAGGGAGCCTTAATTAGCTCCTTGAAAAAAATCAAAACTTAGCTGTGTCATTGCTATATCACCCTCATTAGTTCGGTCTGGCAGCTTTTAACGGGCACATTTATGTTTCTGATTTACATATTCTTTCCCATGGTGCTGAGCAATATAACTTGCAATAATAATAATAAAAAAGTTAGGTGACTCCAGAGAGTCGTTACATGAGCGATGTGGGTATAGACAATATGTGAAGAATATCCCAGTATCTTGCAGTTGAACTTGGTTTATTACCACAGTACTTAAAATACAATTAAAAGTGTATGTGTGCACACTGTTTTTTTTCCTCGTTTAAATTCTGTAGGTGAGCAAGAACACGTTCTTGCTCTAAAAAAATCCCTTATTTTTGGAGGATAAAAATGGTAAAGGTAAGCTCCTCTCAAGCACTGTGCTAAAGCTGCCAGGTATGTAATCTCCAGAATGCTAACAGCATGTTCTGAGCCCCAGTCTGACTGATCTTTAAACAAACTTCGTTGGAGTCAGCTGAAGGTTTTGCTCATGATCTTGAGTGAAGCAGAGTGATTTTTTTTTTTTCTTTTTAAACAACCCACCTTATTTATTTATTTTTTAATCTCAGTTAGAGCGGCAATTTTGGTGCGATGAGCACTTCGTTTTAAGAGATGTAAAGGATTTATGTAAAGGTATAGTGCACTTCTTTCACAAAATATCAACTGCTTATGGTGGGGGGAAAAAAAAATAAACTTTTCATTCTGTCCCCTAATGAGTAAACAAATATGACCTGACCTTGTACAAATACAACTTGACCTTCATCCATCATGTGCTTCATTATGACACAGTGTTTAAAGTGATTCTTTAAGGTACAATCTGTGGGTAGCACAGAATTTTCTGCTTCCTTAGGCGGCTTTCACCTATCTAAGAGATGCTTCCAGGAGTAGAAAGGGGGTTCAAAAAGAAGGTGGATTTTTTTTTTTTTTTTACTTACTATAAACTCCTGGGGAAATAAGTCTGGGATTCAACTGGTGAGTTTGCTACCACATTGTCCGGAGCTTTTCCTCTGTTTGCGTGTAGTCCTCACCAGTTTGTTGCTGGCTGCAGCCCTACAAGTATCACTTTCCAGATTTACCATGCTTTACAAAAACTGTCCCTTGCTGCCATCTGGGCCTAATCCTTCATCCTGAATATTGTATTGCTAGTGCACCTTCTCAGCCTCTCTAAAGTGGGTTATGAGAAATCACTCTCAACTGGAAGGAGACACCAAGGTATCTGTTCTCCTTGTGGGGAGCTGCTGCTGGGATCGGAATGAGAAATGGCACTAAGGGAAAGTCTGAGGAGAACAGTCTCTCTTTCCTTTTTTTTTTTTTTTAAATTTTTTTTTTTTTTTTTTTTTTTAGCCTTTGTGTAGAAAGGTCAGGGTTGAATTCCATGAGTGACCTGAGGAGGCTGCAGCAAATGGAGGTGAAGGTCTGGGGCTGGAGAGGGACAGTTTTTGGTGCTTGTGGAAGGTGACGATTTCAGGACAATCAGAACATTTGGAAAATCACTCGGTATGTAAAACTATAACTGGCCCAGCTACAGCTTGCACATTCCCTATTATATCTCTTACTAATAGCGCTCTGTGTGTATTAAAAAGGAGAAGGCAATAGGGAATCAGTTTCAGCCTGAAAATCCAGTGAGCTGAGAAGTAATTTATAAGTTACTTATCTGATGTATATTAACCAAAGCGATTGAAAGTAGAGGAAGGAAGGAAGATGACTGGCCTCTTTGAACTGATTTTATGATGTTGAAGGACAAATTTGTCATATTTGCATGTAATGTAATTATTCAAGGTTATATTCACTTGTAAAATGGATACGCAGAACTGAAGTTTCATTCCTTTCTTGCTGCATCAAAAGCAAAACATATTTTATTCTTAATGCAGCTTGTGGTGTGAGCGTTATGTAGGAGTTCATGCATTTATTTCCAATGGTTATCTCCCTGCTCTCCCTACCTGCTTGCTGGTTATTGAGGCGCTTGGTCCTGCTCTGATCTCCTGGTGCTGCGATGGCCGGCAGATCCCCCCAGCCTTGCAGCCTCATTTACAGAAGAACCACCATCACCTTTATCTCCTCTCTGCAGGGTGTCCTCTTTGAGGAAAATCTGATCAAACCCCTCTGATGCATCATAAGTCCCCGTCGCTCTTGCAGTTCACTCCCCAGGCTTGATGGCGTCTGGAAGGTACCGAAAGGTGGTTTTTTTTCCTTTAATTTGAACAACACTCTGCTGTCTACAGAAATGATCTTTCTGAACTTTTCCTTTGCCCCTTGACATATCTTCCTCAGATGTAGGATGCTGCAGCTATTCCTTTGTTGCTCTTCCAGCTGTGAGAAACATGGGCTTGCTTGAGAAAACATGCCACTGGAGTTGAAAACTGACCAGTAAGTGGCAAATTCAATAGATTTATCAACAGTATAGCATCCAGATTAAAAGACAGCCTCTAGTAATGATGTAGTCCGTCTCCAGTTTATTAAGATGCTGTGGGATTGAGAAGTTTCTAGATAAGTCTGCAAACCATGTTGAAACAAAACATATGAACCTTTCCATCTGAGTGCTTTTTTATGCAGCATTTACTTTATTATAATGGCTAAGCCCGAGCTAAGCAAGCATGTTCCTGTGAAATCAGCTACTGTTTGCTCTTCCCCAGCCATGCTTACCCTCTGCAAAGCCACAGTATAAACTAATTAGGGATTTGCTATTTGGAGAAAGTTATGATAAGTTTGCCGACAAGGGCATCGCCTAATCTCATTGCACACACGTCAGTGGCTATACATGTGTGAAATTAAGTGGGTTTTTGCTGATTCCTGCAGACTGCCTGTTTTTATCTTGAGACAACATTCCCAATTGTAAAATGCATTAACATCTGCTATCAGGGGCTTACTGTAATATGTGTAACACCAGCAGCAATTCTTTGATATTGCCTTCAAATGCATTGTGAAGGGAGATCGCAGAAATGGCTTTGATAGCGTACGTGATTTACCTAGTAGAAGGAAAAGCTGATAGGGAAAATAATCCCGCAAGGTTTTTCCTTCAAATAGAAATAGTATAGATGGATCTGGTGCCTTGGCTGGTGATAGGAGCTGCTCTACCTCAGGGCATTTTGTTCTTTTAAGCTAGTGTTAAGTGAAACAATTGGCCTGTGAAAACCTTGGAATCAAACACGCACCTGTATTTGGGAAGTTTGAAGTGATGATAATGCAGAGCAGGGAATCACAAAAAAACCCCAAAAAAGAGCCAGCAGACCAACTGCCTTCTATGCAGTGAAGAGGGAACATATCCAGTTTTAAAACCTAAGCCTAATTTTTCTCTGGGTCACAATAAAACAATAATTACTTAGCTTCTACAGGATTTGCTGCAGGGAAGATATGACTGTGGTTAAAACAGCAGATACAAATGGTCAAGAAGACAATATTCAGCTTATTCAGATATTTTGTAATGTGTTTACTTTGTACTTTTAAAGAGATTCCCAGCTAGTTCAAGCTTTCTGGGCTTTCAGCTGAAGCACAACTTTGGAGGCAGTAATGCCCCATTGGGAAAGAGGGTAAGAATAATAAAATGCAGAATTTGTCACATGTGTCTGAACTTAACTGCAAGTAGGCCCAATAAAATGATTCCTCTGGCAGTGAGCAATTACTTCATGAAACCATTGCTTTTGCTTAGCTGTCATAGTAAATGCCATTAAAGCACCATGCAACAATGGTCTTGTGGAGCCTTTTGATTGAGTACAACCAAGACTGGCTGCTCAAGGACATCAGCAAATGCCCCGTGTCCTCTGTGTGCTGCTCAGCACAGCCTGCCCATGCTAATGCTGCTCTTCTCATTAGGGATGCTCCAGGGCGCTGTCTCCTCTATCCCTGTCTTGAGCTGCTCCGGTTCTAAGCACAGTGGCTGCAGGATGCCACCTCACTCAAAACATGGGGGGTAGGGATGGGGTAGGGAAAAAATCAAACCAAAAAAACCCCACAAAACAAACCAAAAACCAAGACCAGGTTTTTCTT
>KZ505957.1:258999-271505 GCA_002844005.1 Limosa lapponica baueri | reverse complement strand
TGATGGTCAGTAGCTTAAGCCACTGAAACTTGGCTCATCAGAAGCCATCAGAAAGCTTATTCTGGTAGGATGAAAGACAATCGAATTTTTCTGTCTCTTCCAGACACATGACTGAGACATCTTATAGATGGATTATGGAAAGATTCTGGAAGAGATGAGTTTGATGGGTCTGTTTTGACACCTTGCTGTGTTTTTATTAAAACATATTTCTAATAAAATGCAGAGGCATTTACATCAGCTGAGAGTTTGACCCAAAGACCTTGTAGCTTTTTGTGGAGACACTGCCCTCATATAAATAGCTGTTTGTTCATGCTCTTTCTCCTATTCATTATGGTCAGTGTCTGAGCTCATGTCTGTTTCTTAACGCACAAAGAGTCTATAAATTCAGGGATACTTGAGTCATTCTTGAGTTTCATTAAGTGAAATGTTACATTATGATAAGACTGGGCAGTATGAATGTTGGCTTTTTAAGATCCTATCTCAGAAAAAAAGAGATTCTTTAGCTATTTTGAGCTCTGCAATTACCCGCACAAATAAATCCTCACTATTAAAGAAATACAATATCTCCCATTACCAAAAAGCAGCAAATAAGATTTAGCTTGTGTTGGAGAAGACATGCTGTCGTTTTTGTTTTTCATTACCAGAATAATTGTAGCAGATTTATTTAACCAATCATTCATCAGCTAGTTTACAAAAGCTCCTGGGGCTGCTGCAGTTGTTGGACAGTTGACAGAATTATTTAGCTGATAAATACAAAAGATAATTTGATTCAAGTGTGATTTCTGTGGGACTGAGAAAAACACAGCAATTGTTTTGTCTCTCTTTGGATTCAAAGAGGATGCAAAATTAGATCTTGGAGTATGAGTTAGTTTCACAGTTGGCCTCTGGAAATATCCTGCTATTTTAAAAATAATTTTAGTCATTAGTCCTGCTTTTTATTAAATAAATATAGCTACATTTTGCACTAATTATGCCCTCAGTCCAATAAAGCACTTAACAGGTGTATGACTTTAGAACATGAATAATCCTGCTGGCTCATATGCTTATGGTTAGATCTGTGCATAACAGCTTGCTTCATCAAAACACAATAAACGCTTTAGTTTCCCTATAAACAGTAAGTTTTAGGTATGTGCTTGAAATTAAGCATGTGTTCAATTGCTTTGCCTGGATGGTTATGAAAAATAGCCTGTTACAATAACTACATGTTGGAAAGCTTTAGTTGGAGTAAGATTCAGAGGGCCACATATTTATAATTTAGTATATGGTACAAATGACCTGATATAAGTGCTATAATTTATTCTTGGTGCTAATTGTTGTGGCACTTGTGATACACAGTAACATCCATGCTTGTGGATCGGATAACTTGGAAAAAGGCAAGAAGATTGATCAGAAGTCTGGAAAACATGAGAAAAGATAAGCTGAGGAGATGCTAGAGCCCTTGACATAGGAGGTCTCTAGGAGCAGGACAAACCATGTCCCCATGGATAACAACTGTGATCAGCTCTGCTGATCATCCCCCCTCTGGAGTAGGGGACGAACAGGGTGACTTCTGAAAGACTCTGGCCTCTGGTTCCTGAACCCAGGAAAGGTTTCACTGATAAATATCTAAACAGCTCCTATGCTAATGGTTTTATCACTAAACAAATAGCACAAATACCGCTGATATATTTTTTCCTTTTTTATGAAAGAGGTCTACTTGGAAATAAATGAAATGTGACATGAGCAGTATGGTAAGTGTAGACTTGTTTATTAGCCAAGCAAATGTTTAATATTTATTTTCTTTGTCTTGTTGGAATCTTACCTCCCAAATGCTGAATGTTTTGTGCAGATTAATATGAAAATTTAACCTGACGTTATTTCCTGACAAGAGCTGAGAAACAAGAAGGCCACAATAGAATTGCAAAGTACTATTATTTCCCTCCCCTCAAAAAAACTGCACTTCTCAAATGAGTTGGAGTGTGCTGGATAGAAGAAAACAGTGCAAAACTGTTTCCAAAGTTGGTCTTCTATGTGTTTCTATGAAGTGGATCTGACAGATACAGATATAATTCAACTGCCTAGTCTAGCTAAGTGTGTAACAAAAAATTCTTCACTTAATCTCATTGTCTTACCTGAACTCAAGTCCCCGGTGTGGTATGCAAGTTAATGATCCTTATTTTAGTAAGGAGAGAACAAGTGTCGCTTTTGTGTGTAGAAATCAGCTATGGAAACCCACCCAGACTATGACAGAGATGGAGCCAGAAGATCTGTTGTCGTTCCCCCTCTGAATCACTTTCCTGCTGCTGTATGAAGATCACCTAGGAAAACCATTCCAGAATTTCCTTGCCTCCTTCTCTGATCAGAACAGAGATGTAATTACCTAGAATATCTTCCTTTGGTCTCTAGACACATTTTCCTCTGCAAGGTCTGCTGCTTGTCCAACTCCAAGCCAAAGTTACCACCCAACATTCACCATTTCAGAGCAAGAAGATTCCTTTTTTTTTAGATTCTTCTTTTTTTTTTTTTTCTTCCTTGTGAGGAGGACTTGATGGAAAAGCCTGTGATCTTCAATCTAAGAAACCAATATTTTCCAGGGTGTGTTACATCAGTACATCATTATTGTGCTCCCTGACCCCTCCCCCTTATTAATTTATTTATTTTATTGCTGGTGTTAAATGGTTTTGTCAAAAGCAACTCTTTACAGACCATTAATGCCAGAGCAGATGATTGTTTTCCACCAGCCCTCATGAATAATTCAAGCTGCCGGCTCACAGTCTCATCCTCAGCACTGAGGGCTCTTCTGAGGAAGCGGGGTTATTAAAGGTAACAATCATGATGAGTCTCATCTTTGAGCAGGACATACTCATTAATCCTCGGAAGCAACCCTATCTTGAAACAAATCATACAGTGCCGGGTTTTTTTCCACCTCCTGCTTTTCTCTCCCTCCTGCTGCTACTTTTGATGATGCTGCTACTTTTGAGATTCTGTTATAACAAGAAAGTCAAGGGACGTGATAAATACTTTGAGAGAAGTGGAAGGAAGAGTAAATGGGGAGATGAGTGCTCAGCAAGTCAGCTGGTTTTCTTTCTCCTTGTTTCTCTTTCTAAATTAATATACTCCACCAGTTCTCATGCCCCTTGCATGCTGGCTCCCTGCAAGTACTTGAATGAACATGTTTATTGGCAGAAATATTCTGGGACTCAGGGAATGATAAGACTAGAATATTAAAGCAATGAAAACTGTATACATATTCATATACCAGGAACTTGATTATTAGTTCTGATAATTGGTTCTCAGCTGTGTTTACACAATGGTGGCAAAAATCTTATAAGTAAATTGTGAGGTTAGTTCTGAAGTTGGCAATTGGTCTTATTTGTGCCAATAACAGAAGATAACTGAGAAAATACTTGGAAACCAGCCTTATTTTCTTGGATTCACCAGTATTCAAAACAACCATGAAACATGTAGGCTCTCCTAAATGGTAATGATATCATGGTTTTTTGTTTTTTTTGCTTTGAAAGGTGATTTCATATTAGATAGTCTGAGGTTTCGTGAATGCATTTGTCTAAAAATACAGTAACAGCCCCTAGATTCATGCACAGCTGAGCCGCAGGTGGCTTATAGTCCAGCCAACTGTTTGCAGTTTTAGCAAGCGAGTGGAGATGGGTCCCCCTCGAGTCTAAAGGGATGCTGTTGCTTTAGGCTCTTTGGATCATAAACAGTGCATCTTTATTATAATATTTGTGGTATAATTGTCTGTTGCTTGATTTGGTTCTATAGGTTACTGGGATGGACTGAAAAGATAGATTTTTTTTTTTTCTTTTTTTTTCTTTTTCTACTTTTATGGTGCTTGTGCATTGCCATTCTTTTTGCTTTTTACAATGAAGTGTTTTTAAAAAAAACAAACAAACAAAACAAAAAAGCCTCAACAACCCACCCCAAAAAAACACCCAAAAAACACCCACCTCAAAACCCCTGCATATTGTTTCTGCCTTTGCTGGAAAAGCCAAGCATTGGGAAATATCAAAGGCAGTACTGTATTAGGAGCCAACGAAGCCTGAAAGAAAGGAATCTTCATTAGGTCACCATTAGATTTTTCCATTCAAATCTGTATTTTTCTCAACTTTTCAACCAACTGGGATTGAATTCACTGGCCCTGGGGACTGGTACAACATCTGCTGCATAAACTCTGTTCTGGGGATGTGGAAGGACTTGTATCCTTTCACACCCTTTTGAGAAAGGTAAATGTTCCTTTCCTTCAATCTATTAACTTTATTGAAGAGGAGGTTAAGAGGTGATTTGATCCACTAATAGATAGTAGACAGCTCCATTAATCTAGAGGTGGTAGGTAAAGCACGTAATGAGATCCAGCAGTTGGAAGGTAAAGCTGGCTGGAGTAGAACACTGCTCTTTCTAACACTGAAGGTAACTAACCACTTACCCAGATCTGCTGTGGATTTTCTCTCCTCCATTTAAAATGCACTGACTTGAACAGTAGCTGTGACTTTACTAGAGAAATGACTGTGTATGGTTTGTTGACTTCTGTTCTGCAAGAGAACAGCAGAGCTGTGACTTCCTTCTGGCCTAAAAGTCATAGAATCATAGAATGGTTTGGGTTGGAAGGGACCTTAAAAGATTCCAACCCCCACTAGACCAGATTGCCCAATTCCCCATCCAGCCTGGCCTTGAACACTTCCAGGGATGGGGCATCCACAGCTTCTCTGGGCAACCTGTGTCAGTGTTTCACCACCCTCACAGTGAAGAATTTCTTCCTGATGTTTAATCTAAATCTCCCCTCTTTCAGTTTAAAACCGTTACCCTGCACCCTATTGCTACACTTTCTGATAGAGTCCCTCCCCATCTCTCTTGCAGGCCCCCTTTATGTACTGGAAAGGGCTATAAGGTCTCCCCAGAGCCTTCTCTTCTCCAGCCTGAACAACCCCAATTGTCTACCAGTGTTCCAAAAATAATTCAACTCTTGCTTCTTTTGCTGAGCATAGCAGTGAGTAGATGCCAATTGAGCTTGTATACCTAATTATTGGGGCTTTAGAAACTAAGCTTATACAACTCATTTTAAGTTGCTAGAGCTTGGAAAACAGGTTTTGTTGATATGGATCTGCTCAATAAGCAGGTTGGGAACCCATATGGGAAATAATTCTTCTTTTTCCCTAATCCCCTGAGGCTCCTGTTTCCTGAAAAAAACACCTTGAGATTCTTCATTTGATACATATGACACAGCTGACTGCTCTTTCCCCTTCAAAGTATGTAGGACAGGGCATTTATTTCAGTGGTAAATTCACACTGTATCATGTTCTCAAATAAATTGGTTAGTAGGAGGTGACTGAGGCATCACCCTCCCTGGGCAACCCCAGATAATCCTCTTTGGTTTTGACATCCGTTTTCATTTGAGTCTTCAAAACAGGTTGTTGTGCTCCTCAAAATGGACTCTCTGCATATTCTGATTCCTTTCAAGGTCGTTTGGAGGACATTTGCAGCAGCATTTGATGGAGATTATGCTCTAAAGGCAGGGACTGAAGAGCAGTTGATAAGGGTTTAAAAGCATTAAACTTGTTCACTTGCTAAAAGCATAAATTTGGAAGGTTAAGCTTGATCATGTTCTGTTAGCTTAGGACAACGTTTCTGCACAAATGTCAAGTGATGTGAATATTAATAAATCCCTACTTTAGGAGTCTTTTTGTCCTCAAAGTGCCTTTTTGTGATAGTAAATCAAAGTACACATTAACTCTAGTAGCTGGGAGCAGATTACGAAGTGGCAGTTTGCTTAAAAAAGGAGATTGTAAACTTTGGATTTTAATTCTCTAATAATTCAAGAATAAGTGTCTCAGAGGGCTCTCGTACCCCTAACTATGGCCATTGAGCAATGTGAGAATGACTCCTCCTCAAAAAACTATAGCATTTCTAATTTGGACTTCAGAAATGAAGATAGTAATGAACAATAAAACGGCACATGCAGGAAGGCCAGGGTTTTAGGATTTGGGCTGTCTTTTGAGAGTTTTAGTCTTTGAAATCTTTCATCTTCAAATAATGACCTTTATTACTTTGAAATTTGTTAGCTACTGTAATACTTGTATTCCTACTATGAATTGCACAGAGTTTGAATCTGGCTCCCAAGATATACATTTTCATCCTGACTTCTACCATGCTGTGCTTTTGAGCGTGCACTGATTTGTCTTAGCCTGTTACAGACAGGAAGGTGAATAAAAGCCATCCAAATGTAGCCTGAGAATTAAACTATAAGTGTCCTCAAAAGTTGGGATTTTTCAGGTCTGTTTTCTCCTTCTGAAAAACTCATTAGTGCTGTTGATGAGGATCATGTGAAGTTGGTGTGAAAAATCCGTGAAAAGTCTCAGTTTGTCCCAGCAAAGTCCTGAACCTTGGTGTAAACCTGGGGAGATTTATGGTTTCAAGATGAAATCAGGTAATGCTGAAATTCTCATGGGGTTTCAATACCAGGTGAAATATGTTGTTTATTCTTAAGTTTTCCTTTGAACTTTGTGTTTGAACTCCTAAAAAGAGATTATTTTGGGGGGGTGCAAATTACCGCCAGATGGTGAAGGATAAGTGTCTGACAACTCTTCTATCCTGTAAACATTTAGTCTAGGTGAGTTTCTGGAACTGGAGGGTGGAAAAGACTGCAGGGGAGAGTTGGAAACTCACAGCATTCCTGCCATTGTTTTCTGAGATGGCTGAATTGGCTCAGGCTACCAAAGGGATGATGAAAACTAAGGAGATTCAGAAAAATAAATAGCGTTTGATTTATGAACACCAAAAGTTGTAATCCTTGCTGCTTTGCTCTGTAAAATATCCTGTGGCAATAAATTCCATGCTTTAAGATAGAAATTTGTGTAGAAATGTGCCTCTTTTTATAAATTTTAAATTAATTTATCAAGAAGTAGATTTAATGTTCTTTAGCTGGTTTGTTTTGAAAAACAACAAGTAGCCATTCTTGCTTTCCAATAGAATAGCTTTCAAAGCTGCAGTTACGCTCTTATATACTTCTACAGCAGTCAGTAAAACCTGCTCGTGACCTTCTGGGCCTCCATTGTTCATAAAGAAGTAAATAAGAAGAGCACGTACATGTTTTCAGTGGCTACTGCTTGATTTTTCTGGCTTGGAGACATTGGATCCTGCTCACAGTTGTACTAGATGGTTCCTAGAAAATTTAAGAATTAGTGGAAAATTAAAGAACAGGAGGTACTCAAAATGTTCCGTATCAAGCATGGAACAGAATTTAATCCAGCTGTTTGAGCAGCGTGAGGATGGGGCTGTGCTCAGTCTCATTAGTGTTAAACTTTTGCAACTTCACTGTCTTTAAATGCTTGTGCTGGAACTGGCTTTATAGCGCAGATTAGGTCTTTAGATTTTTGGTTCCATTAAAGCTATGAGGGACAACAATGAGGAAGAAAAGGAAAAATCAATCAATTTTCTCCCTTTTTTTGTGCCGCAATCTTCCTTTCTGCAGCTGTAAAGAGGTTCTCCAGCAAATTATTGGCCCTTCCCTTGTGTCTGCTTTAGAAATAGCAACCCTGTGAAGTTCCTAGCTAAAATGATTTTGGTGTAATCAGTGTTTGGAACTTTAATTGGGGAGTTCAGATCCTTTTATGTCAAGCCAGACAGTACCTATCCAAGCTGCAAAGCTTATTCCAGCTGGACTTACTCACTTAGTTGTCTGACCTTCTGGAATAGAAGATGCTTTGGATGAGTACATGTGTCCAGAAGATTTTGCAGCATCCTAAAAAAAACCCCAAAAATCTATTCCCACACCCTGTGCTTCTGACCTGACTGAGAAGGGAGAGTTTCTCATGAAAACCTGGACTGGGTTATTGCTCCAGGTCCGTGTAGCAGGCATGCACCGCTCTTCTTCACCTGCCATCTGAACTATTGTTTTCAAGGACTCTGATTAATCTCATTTACTAGATTGCTACCCAAAGAGAAACTCTTGGATGAATATCCCTGGAGACTGAGCAGTAATAAACATACATATCAGCCCAGATATTTCTTCCATTTCTTTCTCTGTACATTAAGACAATTCTAAAGACTCACACAAAATCATTTTCCATATACAATTTCAAGAGGAACTCCAGCACCATGGGAACGTTATCTTTTTTTTTTATGTATACAACACTCATGTACAATACGTGACCAATGTGGTTCCATCCACATCATCGTGCAGTTGAAACAATAACAAAGTTGGGCCACCTGCCATGAAAAACCTCAGCTTGTGGCTTGACTGCTGGGGAGAAATTTCACAGGTCTCGTGGAAAGCAAGGCATGAAAATATATTGCGGGATTGCAGGCAGCTTATCAGAGGGAGAATGTGCCTTGCAAAGTCAGAGCTGAACAGAGTATTTCATGTCTTTGGCAAATGTGGTGTGCATGATCTGAACCATTAATCAAATACTGACAGCCTGCTTGGGGAAAGCAGAGTGTCAAATGGAGGAGGGCTTGCAGAGCCCCATCCAAATGGCATCTGGGGGAAAAGAAGGGAAGAAAAAACAATGAAAGGAATGTTTATGGTACTGGAACAATTTTACGTACATTTACTCTAAACGTTTGGAAATCTATATTGATCTCAGCAGAGGCTGGTGCTGGGGGGGAGGGAGTAAAATCATCATTCCATGTTGCCCTGTCAAGTTTGATTTATGCTGGGCATTTGACAACCACTCAGTTCAGAAACCTTTCAAAACCTTCTTGTCTACTTCTTAAGCAAAGCAAATGAACTTGAAAAAACCCAAACCCCCCACCTCAAAACAACAAAAAAACCCCCAATCCTGCACTAAATTTAGAGAATTCTGCACATCTGGCGATGCTAATATCTCTGTGATGTGTGTCCAGATGTCTACTTAGAGAAGGTGGAAGTGTGTTCAGCTTGTTCATGTATAGTATTTGCTGACTTCAATTTTGGCAATCTGTGTAATAGCTGCTTTTGTCAAAATAACATGGCTTTGTCTTCAGTGTCCCTTCCTTTTTAATATTCTTTCTTTTATGGAATTAAAAATATTGTGTGAGGCAAGAAAGTTTCTTTTATTGCATTTATTATAAATGAAAACTAAAAAAATAATCCATTTTGTTGCCTTTATGAATTCATGTATATATTGGAAAATGCAGAGTTGACCCTTTTGAAGCCCGTGTTTTTTCTGCTTCGTTTATTTTGGGAGGAGTCCATACTTGGTTTTTATAGTGATGAGAGGTACATGTAGTCACTGATGTGAGAAAGAAGGTTTTAAATCCTGTGGCGCTACTGAAAATTAACAGAAAGTCATTAACATTGCTAGAGTTATGTTTAATTTCCAGCAATGCCACAGAGACCAGCTGATCATCAGAACAGTAGTATTTACATAGCTCTGCTGGCCATGGAAATTCACAGCTAAGATATGTCTTGGGATTTTGTTGATTTTCTTTTTTTTTTTTTTCTTTTTTTCTTCTGCTTGCATGCTTTTCTGAATTACTACTGGCTGCCTCCTATCACCAAAACAATTGCTTACCTCTTGCCCGTCTAAAGCATATTTTTTAAATATCTGGAGACATATATCACTTATATAGTACTGGGATCATTTAACTGAACTGCTTTTAGCACATCTCTGAAAGTGGGCTAAATATACAGGCTCATGTAATATCCCCTTCTATAAAAGAGCCTTTATTAGAGAAAAAGTATCTTATGTATTTTAGAATGGGTCCTTCAGAGGAGACTGTGGGAGCCCAGCTCCCATACCCTCAAAAGCTAGTCCTCAGGATTTGTGGCTAAGCTTAAATTTGAAAAATAAGTAAGCTTTTTTCCATCTGAATTCACTGTTTTGTTTTGCTTCGCATCCACCCCAAACACCATTCTAGTAAAAAGGATGCTTTGTCTTTCCTGTATTATGCTGAAGGAACCAAAAACCAGCAGTCAGCCCTGAGCAGTGTCCTGAGGGTACGTGCATGTGCCTGTATTTGTTGTGAGTGATCCTGTGGACTTCCTTAGTTGTTCAACATGAAAAAAATGTGTGGATATCTGGCTTGGAACAACCATGGACTGCGGAAGGTCTCAAATATCAGTTCTCCTCTGTTCCACAGGATGTTCATCTCCAGATGAAGGACATTACATATGTGATTAAGGACCGTGCGATTAAGGCCCTATTAAGGACACTGGGGTACCTATAAAAGAGAGGGGAATGAGGTCGCAGGCAGAGTGCTTAGAAGTTTATTGAGCAGGGAGGAAGCAGGCTCTGAAAGACCTGGGAGGGATGCTGAAGGGGTAACTCTGAGAGGAACCAGCTTGTTGCTTCACAGAATCATAGAATTGTCTAATCTTACAGTAGTAACTGGCTGTATTGCTTGAGATGGCTTTATTTTTTCCAAATATGTGAGTTTCCTTAGTCCATTACACTGCTATTGGCATCTTTTATGGATTTTTATGCACAGTAAATTTGTATAGTTAATAAATGGTGTTGCCATAGAATTTACATTACATTTCTTATTACATCCTGTGACTACAGCTTCATGAAATTCACCCCATCATTAAAGAAATAGCTTTATGGATTTTATTGCCATCATCTATGGAGAATGGGGAAAAGCACGTGACAGGTAGAGCTGGACAGTGAGCATGCTGACATCCAGGCTGAAGCGCAGGGAGTTCATCTGATTGCTGAGCTCTGAGCTAAGTTCCAAGATAGACAAACGTCTTTACCAAATGACGCTCTGTTGGACAGTGTCATGAGGTGTCTTCTCTGAGGCCGAGTTCAGGGGTGTTACTCCTAGCAGTTGCATTTTTAGAGCTTCTTTTGGAATCCTTTGTCAGAAGAGCGTGGTCTCTCCAACCTGACATGGCTGACAGGGAGCCACAAGTGCTCAATTACAAAGAGCCTGGAGGCAACATGGCTCTGGAGTTGGAAAGAGAACCAAGGTACTCTCCTCCGCCATTCAAAATGGTGTTTAAAACTGTGTGTTTGCTTCAGCAAGCCAATGTGCAGCCTAAAAACCACCCTGGGCTCCTGCTGTGTCCTGTCCATTGGTGCTACAACAGCACCAGTGACAAGGAGTCAAGTGAAAGGACTTGAGCATGGACACGCAGCCTTTTTAAAAATGCTTCGGAGGTTTTTGTGGGCTTGGTTTTTAGTTGGAGTTTTTAGTTCCACATGTGCATTGTGGAAAGCCTGTTACCATGAGTCATGGTCGTTATTCTAAGGGCAGAATTGGAAAATTGCAGTGCAATCTGCAGCTCTACTGCAGATACAGAGACTGCAGCCAGGCTTCTTTCCTCGGCGGTGAGAGCTGGAAAAACAAGCCCATTAGACCTCAACCATTTTTGTTCCCTAAGGAAATGAACGCTTCTTGGTAAGTCAACAGCAGAATATAAGATGTGCAGGGGAAAAAAAACCTTAAGAGATTAGACAAGCTAAACTCTGTCACTTACAGACTATCTTTAAAACAAAGAGACAAGGGGTTGGGGGTGGGGTTGGGGAAAAGGCTGAACTTCCAGTTACCTCTTGTGTGAAATACGGTCAACTCAGCCAAGTCAACAGTGAACTCCATCTGGTCTCCCCCTGCTAAAAAATTCAGGCTTGTCTTGGGGATGTTTCTTGACTGCAGTGAACATGCAAGTCGGTTGCATTGGCAGGTAATACAATCTCTCAGCTACAACGAGCTCTTCCTTCCAAGGCATTTTAATTTTTACAGCTCAAGTGCTCTGAGGGTGCCAAAATAATCAGGGCTTTGCATTTCATGTTCTTGCCATATATGGCCTAGGATCTGATTGTTAATCCCTCAAGGTGGCAGTAGCTTAATTAAAGCTACGTATCAGTGAGGAGATAATTGTAATGTCCTTTGAGTGCCTGGTCCTAATTTACACTGTGTACAGCCTGATATAGTCATCTATAATGTATCAAAGGTCCATGGTAGGTTTTAATGTAAAGCCGTGTAAGATAAATGAAGAGTACATGTGGCAGATGCTCAGTACATGCATTTAGATTAAGCCCTGCTCATTGAGGTGGTGATTAGATGAGTTATGTCAGGGAATTGTAACTGCTTCAGTGGATGAGGAAAAGGTTATTTCTAAGAGCTCATTTTAACAGCGTAACTGGCACCTAACTCAGATATCAAACGCTAAATGAGAAAGGGGAGCAGGAACGGTGCAGGGTGCAGATGCTGAGCCACCTGGACAATACACACACAAATGTAATAGCAGCCATTCTACCCTAGAACTTCTAAAAAGCTATTTAAGTAATGCTCTCTTTGAATAGCTTTAAATACCTGGTAGTGATATTTAACTACATCTAAAATGAGGTTAGGGTGTGATTTGTTTGGAAATGGGGACTCAGTCATAGTTCATTTGCTTTCCCTGTGTCTCTGTAGACCCAGGAGCATGCAGGTCAAATCTATCAGAGCAAAGGTGGAAGCGCAAGGCTTGTCTTCCTCAAACAGTTTTATTAGCAAGAGAATCATTCTGTTTATCAAACTGGCAGAACTTCTGAAAGATATAGTTGAGACTTGCTCTTTCAGCACTGCAACAAGATCATAAAGAAGGTGTG
>KZ505957.1:215634-226665 GCA_002844005.1 Limosa lapponica baueri | reverse complement strand
CCCTCACCCATCACGCATTTCCCTCTTGGTCGTGCTCAGATGGGCAGATTCAAGACTCTCCCCCTGCCATTTCTCAGCAGACCAATAACTCATCATCCTCACACTTGTGGGGTGGGACCCAACCTTGTAACGCTGAGGCTGTTGTGTGTCTTGCACATGTGGGGATCACGTACCCCTCTGCTCCTTCACATTGCAGGTGACGACCCAGGCCACAAAATCCTCCACTTTATTCACAGGGAGAAAGACTGACTTGCAAGATAAGATCCCTCTAAGCCTTGGTGATATCACGAGGATGAGGTGTTGTGACAGCAGGAGAGACTGCAAACATCTGTGTGTTGCCCACGTGTGCTGTTCTTAGTGGCAGACTGCTACATCAAAGCAGCACGGTGCTGACAGTTGTAACCTTTACAAAGAGTAAGCAATCACCACAAATGACCTGAAGGCAGACAAATAAAACTCATTTTGAGTCCCTGGTGCATTCCATCGAGGAATCTGTATAAGGAAACCAAATGAGAAATCACAAGTCCTGTGTTATTGCCGCGCTGCAGCGGGGAGCGCGGTGTTGACCCCGATGAAGCAGTTCAGGTTGGTGCAAGAGGAGCGGAGGTGTGTTTGGTGATTTGGTGAGGGGGAAAACCCAATGCAATTGTAGTGAGGGATACCTGATTTAGGATGCATATTGCACAACACAGGCAGCAGGTGGCAAATTAAAGAATATGCAATATTGTATTACAAAACCAGCAGAATATATTTGCTGGATTTAAAGTCTTGAGACTCCATGCTGCCACAGATCTGTAAAGTGCATCATGCTGTGAACTGGGACATCACGTTTCATTTCTTTAATATATGTAGTCATTCTCTCCTTCGACTCCTTTACAGCCACTTGCCCATTCACCGTCCTGCTGTTTGATGTTAACTTTCAGGTCATACGCTTACTGGTTAGTGTTCCACCACCAAGCTCTTCAGGCCTGTGGTCTACATCTTAGACACTGATCCACCTTTGGAATATACTTCAGGTTAGGTTGCGAGGTCATGGATTTGACCATCATGATGGAGATCCACCAGACAGAAGGAGAAGGAGAGCAATTTCCTTATTTCAGCAAGAGGCTGAGAAATGGTCAGTATGTGTTCCCTAAAGACTTTTGAAGAATTATCTTACATCAGCAGCCATTTTATGAGCAACTCAGATGGTCCTTTCTCTTAGAATTATTTTTAGAAGGACAAGATTTTGAAAATAGTCAGGATTCATGAAGGATAATTAATACCCTTTCCTCTGTGTGCATGCCTGTACCCTCTGAATTGAGAACTTGCCAGACCTCTAAGTTCGAGAACATCAGCATGCAAGGGGAAAAATTAATTTTGAGACCAAAGAGAGGAAGACAGGATGTAAAGGAGGTGGAAGGGAAACCTGAAGTGATGGGAGTTTTCAAGAATTCCAGATGCTCTCAGGCTGAAATCATAAGAAATAATCACTTAATATCTGGGTAATTTGAAAAACAGATGACAAGGATGGTAGAAAACAGCTGTTCCAAGAAGTCTAACCAGGTTATTTCCCAGAGCAGGGGAAAAAATAGTCCTGTCAAGGGAAAGAAAGATTTAACTCCTCATGTTCTTGCACTGTAATGATACTTGCAGATTTGGAGGCCTTCATTTTCCAGCACAAGTCCCGGTACACTCACTGCAAGGGTTTGGCTTTTTTCAGCAAAGCACCGCATTTTCACGCATTTTCAACCCTTTCACTTGATGTTTAAGTAAGATCTCACTATTTTCCCACTGTATCTTCCAAGCCCAGACTTTAAAGTTTCTCACTATGTTCCCAGTAATTTGAGTTTAACATTTGAACAACCTGAATTATCCTTACTTTTTTGTAATGAACAACAGTTTCTGAAATCAGGATTTATTGTCACTAAAGCCCCTTAGGTGTTTTGAAATTATAGCAATCCTTTACTAAAAGCCCAATTTATTTTTTTTCTGGATAGTTTAAAAATGTTTTTCAGGGCACAAGCCTGAATTTGCCCCCAAAATTACTTGCAACTAGAAGCTCATTCCGTAACACTCCTGCATGTTGACTTCAGTACCACTAGCCCAATTTGAATGAGAATAACAGAAAAGGCCTCTGTTCTTCTAAACACCTTTAGCTAATTTACTTTCACCCTATTAGACATTGGGCTGGTGATGCAGAAGCTGCAACCACATTGCTCTTGGACTATTAAGATGTGGTTGTAAATGTGTCCACTTCAACAGCTGTCCTACAAGCCTGGTGAATATTTTGTAAAGAGTGATTGTTCTGATTTGCTTTACAGGGACTTTCTCAGATGTGAGGCAGTAAATTTGGAGCAGCAGATATAGCCAAATTCCTGAAAGATTCCCCTCACCCTTTTCCCTCCAAAAAAAGTTTGGATTGTGAACCCCCCTGTAGCTAGTTACATTTGGGATTGTTTGAGAACAAAGGCAGCTGAGAAAGCCATTGTCACGAGCATCTCCTAACAAGTTTTAGTCCCTCTATTATTCTTTTTGCAAAGAAGAAAGGTGACAGAGTTGTCAGGGAAAACTCTACGTCTGCAGCTTAGCACAGCCGACAAAGGCTGACAGACCGAATGTAAGGACGTTTCAACACAGGTCTGCAGATAGAGCTTCTTTCTTTCTCTTAGAGAAATCATTAAACAAAGATTCAATGAAACAAATCATAATAATCCTAAAATAAATGATTATAGTTACATTTCAGGACTGTGCTAGAAAGTGAGTGGATTAATTACTGACTTCATTTTGGTTATTTTCTTGTTCCTCAGGACAAGGTGAATCCTACTTGTTTTCAGTCATCTCCCACCACAGCCAGACACCATTCCTCCTTTTTAATTATCCCTGGGGCTCCAAGCAAGTGCAGGTTTCACATCAACAGCCACATCTTGCCATCTCCATTTCTTTCCATTTCCTCTAACTATGCCAGCTTCACTTTACTGTATTTGGCCTCTCTTGACATCAGATCTACACTTCTCAACTTGTTTCATACTGTTTACTCATCAGCTCTCACCCCATAAAACTCAGCAGGAGAAATTCAGAGGACACTGGGGTGTCCTTTTGTAGCAGTGTATTCCTTGTCACCTGCCCTCTCCAGCCAGCCCGCCCCTTTGCTGATCTCCAGCATCCTTACTCCTCAGGTCTGGAGTTTTGTTTCTCTTTTGCTTTGCTTGCACTACTTAAAATTGTGATCAACCCCAATAAACCAATTGGGAATCCAGTGAAGATTTGGTATAGGAAAGAACAGAACCATGTCCTTTTATTGTTTAAAGTGTAGCATTCCCAATGGGTAAATATCCTGTAGTACCACTGTGGAAGAGCAAATACATGAAAAACCACTTAGTACCAATAAGGATACTAATGTAGTTAAAACATTAATCTTGCTGCAGCTGTTGTCAGACCTGTCACAGGGCTTAAGGTGGTTCCCTGCAGCTCCTCGGCAGAGAACACCACGTGTGTTTTGTACGATCTTAAAAGGAGGAAACTGGATCCGGGGCATTTTTCATTTAGATATACAGAAAGACATGTGCTTCCTCCCCAGGATTCTTGTAGCCTGCTCTCATCTGCACAGTGTCTCTGAGAGCTTGGACAAGCCCGGGGCTGGAGGCTAGAAAGAGCAGGTGGTGGGAGCTGCTGGGGACGCTAAGCTGTAGGATTTTATCAGGATATTTGCAGAAAATGGGAAAACGTCCCATGAGAAGTAACCACTAGTTTCTTACAGAATGCTTGAATGTTGCTGGGAGCAGCAACAGATGTGTCCTGTTGAACTGCTACCTTCAGTCCTTTGTGGGTTTTGTTGGCTTTTTTGCCCATGATCCTTCTTTTGGGCTGATACCCAGGAATGAATACCTTCCCCACATTTATCTTTTGCAGCCTTCCCTGCCTAGATTTTTAGCATCAGTCTAACTTCCATCTCAGCTCCAATTAATAGTAATTTATAAAGGGAGGAAGAAGGAGGAAAGGCCAGTTTCTTGACTTCATGGTGTCCAGAAAAAATTAAAAAAAGTTGTACCTCAGCAATGCTTTTAATTGGAAGCTCTCAGTATTTTTAGGAAAACCTCAACATTTGGGGCCTGGCAGTAAGGAGAGGGCAACCCAGTCAGGTGCAGGAGCCAAAAGATGGTTGAAATCACAATCTTTGAATGATGGGGAGGGAGAAGGACCTCTTTCTTCCCTCAATGCCAAGGGTTTCTCCTGACTGTGTGTCTGAGGAGGGGTGTGTGTGGTGCATGGATATCATAATTGTCGTTATGGAGTGAAATGGTACCCAAGTTTACCAGCTGGCTGAGTGCCGTCTGGTGTCTGGGTGCCCTGGGCTGGTGACGGGGTAAGACTAAGTCTGCAAGCCATGTTCTGAATATTCACTGTGCTGTGAGCTGCGCTGGACACACGCCAGATCCCACAGAGACAGAGTCATGTCATCGCTTGGCAGAAGGTCAGATGGTTTGAGGTGAGGGGTGGACATGGTGGTGGGATCACCAGCAACCCTGTGCTGGAAGGAGCAGGGAGATTTGCAGCGTGTTTATGAAGATTGCTGTTTGGAGCTGTGGAGAGCTAAATCTCTTTTGTGTGATGCCCTTTGCAGCAATGCAGGAGGGCACACTGAGGTGGTGGGGCACCCAGCAGGCATCCACATGCTGCTGCATCAGAGCTGGGACCTGTTGTCTTGGGATCCTGAGACCTCAGCTAACAATCTCAGAGGAGCCTGTTCCAGCCAAGGAGCTCTGGGACCTCAGCCTGTGTGTGTGCTCTCCCTCAACCCTCCTGGGCTGCAAATTAGCACCTCTGTGCTAAACTCTTCCTTCATGGAGGAAAGAGTTCAACTTGGGCTGGGGGAGACTGTAAAGGCCTCCTGTAGAACAGGCAGGACACTGTGGTGTGGATACAACCTGTGTAAACGATATCTCTTAATAAATAGTGTAGGTTCTGTGACAGATGTGGGGTTCCCAGTTCTGATCATCCAGTACTCTACACCCTAAAAGGTCCATCCAACTCTTCCTACCACTGTACACCTTGCTGATCTACTGGTGTCCCTCTGCTCCAGGCTCTACAACCCCAGATGCTGCCATGGAAGCACTCCCATTACTGATCACAGCCACCATCTGAAGTGGCACATAGATTCAGATTACCTGATGTCTTCTTGGCAGACATGGCTTTTTACCAAAGCCGCACGTGCCTTTTAGCTGGGAACACAAGGCCAGCACTTCAGCATGGGAAAATAACTGGTATGTTTTCCCTCTGAATAGAAAACTATTTCACTGGGGTTGAAGGGTAAGGTTGTGACATTGCAAGCATCCAGGTTCGTGTGCCCTTAATGGAGACCTTCCTTCAGCTGGAGGTCACTGCTATGAGCTGGGACATTGCAAATGAGTGTCATCCAAAATTAAACAGCTGAAGCTTCCAGTTTTACCCAAGAAATGTCAGTTGTTCCTTTGAGGCAGCTGAAGTCAGATGTTCAGAGCAATTCCTGTCATCATCTTAATTACAGTCTGAGCTTGGCGATGGCCATTGATGTAGGGTCAGATGGGCGCAACAGACTTCTGCAAGCATGAGCCGAAACACTGCAGTTGATTGTCATCTCGTCGCTGTGCAGGGAGCCTTCGCTGTAGCATACTGTATCTTTATTTGCACAAAGCCTTGGCCAGATGCCTGGCACCATGCCGGCAGACTGGTCCTATTTCTATTTGTTGATAGATCTCTCTTATATCTGATACCTTGATTAACGTACACTGATTTCTCCTGTTTCTGCTGGGTGGAAAGGGTACCCTTAACAGCAGCCTAGGAACTGGTTTCTCTGAGAGGGGTTACTGCATTGCATTTTAAACTCTCAGCATGTACAGCTCTGAACCAGCGCTAAGCACAACATATATTTTCAGGACTTGCTTTTCCCTGCCACTTAGTGGCTTTAAATGGCAAAATATTTTTGCAAAGACAAATTGCTTTGCAGGTACCGTGCTGAGCTTCTGGAAAGGCTCCAAATCCACAGAGGGATTCAGAACGACCCCCTGAATCCCCATCAACAAGGCGAGATGACCCCAAGTGCTTTTTTTCCACATATGAAAATTAGAGGAGTGTGAAGTACTGACAACAAATTGCAGCACCGTTTCAAATTCAAGGCAGTCATGCTGTTGCAAGGCTCAGAGGGCTAGTTCACACCACCTCAGCTCTCCTAGGACTAGACCCTGAGTACTTTTTGTTTTAAATGTTGCAATTAAGACCATCTTTCAATATGTATGGGCCATTTTTGAGTAGGAAACAGCTAAAATAGGACCGTTCCCCAGCAAATATAGTCTGTGCAAATACGATGAACTTTTGAATAAATCTGTGATGATGCCTCGGGACAAGTCATTAGATTATCAAACCGAAGAAGAATACCTTACGTTACAGCGTGCTTGGAGACACACCTTTGCCCCTGGCTGCTTTTGCCCAGCTACAATCTCCAGTACCTTCAGTTTGCGAAGATGCAAGGGCTGTCTGCAGTGGCACAATCTCCCCTCTTTTCCTGGCAATAGAAAACCTGTTCTCCGCTTTCTCATACTGGGACAATGTGGTCACCCTCTGGATGCCGGATATTCTCCACCGGGAAGAACAGCAGAGAGCTCAGCTCCTTTCTGCAGCACTCTCTCCCTTTCCCTCCCTTCTTCTCCTATCACTTACTTCCTTCAGTTCACAGCAGAGGGGTACTCTGAGCGTTGGGTTTTTAACCCCTTTCTCTCCAGAAGTGGTAGGGAATCTAATTCACTACATGTGGGTTCAACACGCATGTTATTTGTTAGAATCAGCAATTCTATGATGTTAGGCAAGAAGTTGCTTTTCAAGGCCCTGGGTGGCTCTAAACATTATTAAACGTGGTCATTAGAACATGCTTTTCCAGCCATTGAATGGCTGTGAACATTAAATATTTTGTTTTAATAAGTGCTTGCTTTTTCAGCTGCTGAGAGGCCTTAATCTTTTTTTTTCCCTCATTAAAAAATGTTGTTTTTCCAGCTCATGAGCCACTGAAAATACTGTTCTGTTTTTTTCTCTTCCCTTTTATTTTTTTCCCTTTTTCAAATTCACTGATCAGTTTATTTTTATTAAAACAAGGAGTGAGAATTTTGGAGCCTTTGGCTAAAATAACTTGTTTTCAGCTACTAGGACAAGTATAGGGCAAGGCTTAGGATAACATAAAATCAAACCTTGCTTGTGTGAACAAGTTCCACTGAGATAAGAACATGCAAACTATCCAAACATCAGCAGATTGTCTTCTCTGTGTGCTCTGAAAGGACTGATGAATCACACTGCTGCATGCCAGTTTTCCCACCTGCCAATCAAGCCTGTCCTATTGTGTCATCTGTATAGATTCATGGGGCAAGATATGAAGCAATCCTAGGGTCAGAGGTGAAGTATGTGTGTTTTGGATTCAGAATGAAGATGAGAAGTCTGACTTAAATTTCATTTCCCTTATTTGTTCTATAAGGGAGACCACGTTACGTAAGAGGAAAGGTAATTAGGAAGAAAGGTCTTTTGCTAAAGCATTAGACTAGAAAAAGCTACTTCTTCTGTGGACTCGTTATATGGCCATGAAAAAGTCATTTGTGCCATGACTGTTGCCCAACCATAGTCTTCACAAACTACTTGGAATGCCCTCTGTGCCCCACCTGGCTTCCAGCTGTCCTTCCAGCAGAGAAGAGGGCTCCTGTAGGTCCAGTGTTGTGTCTGCTAGTACCATGAGGCCTTGACTATTAAATTTCAAGAGACATTAACTGTCTCTGTGTAGGCAAGTGAATTGCAATCTTAGTCTTCCTTCCTAGTTTTCCTGTAATAGTAAATCTCAGGGATCTGCTGAAGACATAGGCTGCCCCTTACAATGTGTGCCACCATTCCTGCTCCCATAGGTCCCTGGTTTTCGTGGTTGCTCTGATGGAGGAGGAGACATTGACAGCACGGAAGGCAGTTGACAAGAAGTGGCCAACATCTTGCTCAGCTGGGAAGCTCTCCTTAGGGAGTCCAAAAGTGGCAACTTTCCCCTGTGGCTGGGGCATTTGGCTTTCTGCAGCTTCTAAATCACCCACTTGGAATGCACTGTGCATCAGCCTGGAAGGGAGTCAAACCGTTTTATGAAAGCTGCAATTAGTGGCTTCCCACAAATAGCATCTAGCACTGACAAGTGGCTGCTCTGTAATGCTGTTTATAGGCTTGTTTCAGGTAATGGAATTTCATTGCCTTTCAGGTGCTCTCGCCACAGGAAGCACATATATTTTTTCAGCTCTGTGATTTTTTCCACTAAATTGCACAAATCATTATATTTGGGCAAGTGCATTGGAAACATTTTACTCTGCATTTATTTTGCAGCTCAAGTCCTTCATGAAAGGAAGAATAAATACTTTCTTCTAGGCAAACAACTGAGGTGAGAAAGCAGAGAGAGAGCAGAGATAGTGAGGAAACAAAACCTAGTCTTCACATATAATAAATCAGTGTATCTGCACTGACTTAATGTACCTGTGCTGGTTGGTATGAGCTGAAGAGTGGATCCAAAATTTCCCCCCCTTCTCCATCCCCAGCTGTGGCAGCTCCCAGCAGCCACTACCTAAACTACCTATCTCTGGGTCACCTGGACACAACTGTGGCTTCCTTGGTAGACCAGGATGTTAAGTGATATGGAAGAATTTCCTAACTCTTCTCCTGCATAGTTATACACAATTGCTGTCTTTGTAGGAATTGAGAAATCAAACTGAGAGTTCAAATGATCTCTTTAACCGTAGTGGATGATCATGTTGTGTTGAATGTGGGAACAGAAGGCAAGAGCGAGTCAAGTCAGTTATGGTTGGCCTGTGAACTTCAATGCTTTACCCAGGATGATACATGGCATCCAGCAATGCACAGGACCTCCCCGTGTGGTCCATGCTTAGCAGAGTCCTGCTGAGCTGGCTGCATAGGCGTTTCATAGGAAAAAGTATCCCACATGAATTAGCAGTGAAAAGAAAGCCTGTGAGACGAGATCACTTACACTGAGCCTGTTAGGTCACGGTTAGGCATAAAGAGCATTTTGTAAGGAAAGCTGAGCACCATACTGCATAGCGTCCTCTTTTGTTCACGAGCCTTGCTGAAATCATAAGCCTCAAAGGAAAAAGAAGGCCATGAACCCAAGAAACAGGTGAATCAAAGGCAAAGTAGTCGCTCCAAGGGGGGAAACTTGAAGGTTGCAGAAAATCAGGGCTCCTAATAGGATAATGCAGGTAACACTATCACAAGGCACTAAAACAATACAGAACTAATTAGCTCAAATATTTGCTGACAATGTGGGTTTTGAGGAGAGGGGGGCATGGGCTTTCATAAAACTTAATTAACTCATAGAGTAAATCAGTTTCATTCATTGCCACAACAGAGCCAATCAAGATAGGCTTACTGTTTGCTCATTTGGAAAATGATTAGGATTCCCATTTAGACTTAATTACAGTGCAAAGGTTGACAATTATCATCTTTGTGGAAGCACTGGGTGCCACAATATCTCAGTTGAACATGTGCCTATAATTATAGACATCACTTTCTTAGCAGAAAATGTAACCCACTTATTACCTGGATTTCATGTCTGTAATTAGAGATAGTAGAAATAAAAAAAAAAAATTAAGAAGGGAGCTGGTGCTGAATTATTTTGGATATTTCCATAGTAATTTGTTTTGTGCAACTGTTTGTCACAAATTAAAACCTCGGTTTGTGTTTTATATTCCTCATGGAAGGAAATTTGTAGACATACAGAAAAATCAAATTAGCCACATAGGTCATATTTTGACACTGCTGCCTCAGATTGGTTTCATTCATAAACCCTTCCTTATACCTATCTGAAGTTTCTTGCCTTACACAGGCATGTGCTTCTCACCCAAGTCATTGCAGAAGCAAGGTGGTGAGAGAAACGTGGTCAGAAAATCACAGCTTGATCTGAACCAGAACTGAATAGATTTAGCCTGTTGACCGAAATAAACCATGTTAATATTAAAGTTTGCAAGAAGTGCTTGACTACAATCACATTTAATACTGCAAAACACAAATGATAAGCAGGTTGAGATTCATCCCATTTGCCTAGATCCCTCCAGGAGACTGTTTCAACTCATTGCATCCAGGGGCTGCACTGCAGCTGAGATAAGAGAAAAAGAAAGTTCAAAGCGTTTTACAGGTATTAATTACAGATAAGGCAGGAGGTAAAACGAGGATGTAAGAAACCCAAACTCACTTCAGTCAGATTTCTCGCTGTACCTGGGCCTCTGTTTATCCCATGGGCTTGTAAAGAAGCTGTGGAAGAGTGCCCTTTGCAGGGAGCAGCAGTGGATCAGCACGTTGCTAAGCTCTAAACAGGCATCACGTTTAACAACAAAGTTGAATTAGTGTCTTCCCTTAGTTTTAATTGCATTTATTTCCAAGCCAGGGTGAATGAGGTGGAAGAATGCAGGATTCCAGCCTCCCTGTATTTGTTTCACACAGACCGTGTCTGATCCGGGAGTAACTCCTGGACCTCCTGGGGAAAATGATGCAAGTGTCATTGGGACCAGAGCACCACCTTTCCTTGATCAGCATTTTGACTACCTACCAACTGAAATGTTGAGTTTGCCTCAGATGCAGATGATTTGCAAGGGGTAGAAGGAAGGATAGAGTTTCCACTTACATATCCTCTTTATTTTACATAATCAATGAAGAAATACAGCATTCAGTATTTCTCCCTACCTTTGCCCTGCTTCTTTTTGAAAACACCATTTTCCTCCCAGAACGAGGACTGCTCTGTTGGGGAGCAAGGTGGACACGCACACGACACACAGATCAGTTTTATCAGGTGAGATAATCACTGTGCATCAGCAGCAGCAAACAGTGACAGTAGGACTTCAGGGAGCGCGTTTTTGTAGCTGATTCCTGTGAAAAAGGCAGCTGGGAGTCTGGAGGCAGAAAGGTGTTTTTGTCGGTTCTCCAGAAATATTAACTTGTGGTTTTATTCAGTTTTTTTCATAGGTGTAGATAAAGGGGAATCAAACAAAGTTTTGAGCG
>KZ505957.1:192746-214757 GCA_002844005.1 Limosa lapponica baueri | reverse complement strand
AGAAGAAGGAGGAAACAAATGGAGCAGGGATTTGTTAGCAAACACCAGTTTAGGCCTATTCACTGATTTCGTGCAGAACTAGTTGTGCCACTTCAATGTTTATTTATCTACTACAAGAGTCTCAGGTATGAAAACAGACACAGAAACTTACTGGCATGCAGGTATTCATCATCTGGCAGTAGAAGTATGTGAAATCCCAGGCAGAAGCTGCAGTGCTGTACATAGCTTCTGCCTTGGGAGTGAACAAAACCTACATCCTACAGATGGGTTTTTAAGGGCTCAAAAGCCAACACTGTAATGTGTGGTTACAGGTCAATGGCCTTGGGAAGATGGGCGAAGAGATTCAGGAGCAAACACACACACGCTGAAAACAACCTCCCGCAAGCCTCATAGAGCTACATTTATATCAAACTACTTCAGCATCAAAAATCTTAGGTCACGTTTGCTTTCCTCCCTCATCCATCTTCAGTATCTTCTTCAGTTTTTTTTACAAGACAGTGACAAAATTACGTATTTCTGCCCCAACCAGAAGCAATCTGAACATTTCTGAGTTTTTTAACATTTTTGAATCAGTTTCATAAACGGAAGAAGTCATGGATAGTCAATGTGAGTTTTGAAAAGCACATTGATTTTCACATCCTTATCTGAATTCAGCCTGTGTATGTTAAGTGATTGCCCTGTTTTGAACTCTTGGAGATGCTGCCAGCCTTACAGTCATCAGCCTCACAGAGGTAAACAGCACGAGAAGTCAAGAAACATCCATTTCTTGTTACAAAGGTTTCTGAAGTTTAAGCCTGGAACAGAATATAAGTGGAGTTTTAAATTGCAAGGATAAGTATCTGAGACAGCTATAGTGTTACATAGATATATAAGAAAATTGCCATCACTCTTGAGTATAAAACTGAGCAGAGAGGGACTTTTTTCTGCCTTGGTTCTTTACCGCAGGTATTTCATACCAGAATTATTAGCTGTGCTGTTCAAAGATGAGAGTGACTTTAGTGTGACGGTTGTGAAAAGCTCTTGCATGGAAGCACAGATTTGGTGACTAATAGAGAAGGCTTTGGATGCACACACCTCTGAGATGTATCGGTGTTTGCATTAAGCGCGGGTGAGAAGCGATGACTGAGCTCACGCTAAGCTCCTTCGCAGGATGACTGTAAAGATGTTTTTGAGAGAGCTCCAGGTATAGCTTATGCAAAAAATTAATCCAAGTACTCAAGCCCAAGCAATCTGCTTTTGATACAGAGCACATCATATTAGTGAGCTGGAGAGACAGAAAATTAAAGGTGAAGTGGCCCAGATCACCTTGGCTTTGGCATTTTGTACTTCTGAGTGCCTTACTTTGAAAAGAAGGTGCAGAAATAAGTGCCTTCTGAATATGCTATTAACTCGAGTGTATTTGAAGGGGAGAGAAGCTTGTGGTATGTGAAAAATACCCTTGGGAACCAGTGCTAGATGCAAAGTGGATCTGCCAGAAACGATGGGGAGCAGGACAGAACTGCTGAGCGGGTTTGTTGGGGCTTAACACGTGTCTCCTGCAGGAGGAAACCTTCAGTGCTGGGCAAACAAGAGCCTGTAGAGAAGTGGCGGAAGAGGCAGAGCCAGCTTTGTGTGGGAACGCTTTGTCCAAGGGTGTGTGATCCCAAGAAACTGGACCCAGCTCTATCTCTGGCACAAATCCATGCTCTTCACTGTCTGTGCATCAGGGTACTGTTTGCTCTTGTCTACAGTCAGGCTGCAACGATCAATAACTTCTGTCCAAGGCTTCCAAATTCTCCCTGAAGGAAACCCCGAAGGTGGCCACGTTGAGTCACACCTGGTTTGCAAGCAGATACCTTCTTGTCAGGGAAAAAAAAAAAAGAATGTCTAATTTGCTCAGCGAGGAAGTATGTTTTGAATCTCAGTGTAATCTGACTCTCTGGATCAGGAGAGATAGTGCATGGTTTTTGAGACAGAAATATATCCCGTTCTTGAAGTGGCTGGGAGAAAGCAGCGATCTGTGTGGGAAAGCTGGAGAAATGGCGGGAGGGAAAAGAAAAATTACATGCATTAGTGGTTTATGCCTTCCAGACATTTACAAACTCTGGGTAATGCAACTCAGAGGGAATTTTAGTCATTCCAAGGAGGCTGCATGATTTAGGAGGGCATAAGGGCTGCAGTTTGCTCTATGGTTTAACCCACAAATAAAACTTCCATCAGCCAGTTGAATATCTGGAAGGAATTTGGGGTTGCATTTTTAGGAGAACAGACATTAATAAAGCGTTGCTTTATTGCTTCAGTGACCTATCACCTCGGTATTGTCTGGCCCCGTGGTGCTCATGGTACAGAGAGGTTAATGTGTAAAACATACCACAGCTTCGGCAGGTTTGGGGAAAACAAAGACAGTCTTGCGGTTGTTGCACTTCTGATTTTTTTTACATGTGCCGTTGCTCGCTCTTTCTGTTGCATGCTTTAAAGACCACCTACCCGATCCATTCTCCCTTGCTGGCCTACTCTCTGCTTTCCAGAGAGAATTTAAACCAAGACAGTGTGCAGATGAAGGTCCAGTGGCCCATGATCTAATTAAAATAAAACTCTGACAGTTACATGCCCCTTTAACAGTCTCCTACCAATTCAATCCAGTGACATCTTCCACTCCTTTTCTGAAATAGCCAATACATTAGAAAAGGTCCTAGAGCAATTTCTATTGTATTCTGCTTGCAGAGACCACTTTATTTTGTCTAATACATATTGTACTACCAAGGTTGGGGTAAGTTCTCTTAGCACTTTTCTTCATTTAGCATTTTCCCTCTTCTATTCCCTTCTCTTTTCTCCTTATATTTTCCATATTTTTCACATTCCAAAATATTTTTCTGCCTTTGGTTTTGACATGTAAAGATAAGACATATATCAGTATCAAAAAAAAATCCCCCAGTCTGCCTTGTGATGAACAACAGATGAGAATGACAGCAGTGAAAAAAAAATAATAAAGCATTCTCCTTCTGTCTTGAAGGACATTTAGAAAATGGAGAAAAAATATTTGGAACTGGGATGAGAACTTCAGTCTACTGAGGGTTTAATTTTTATCCTTATTTTATTAGGAAGGGGAAACAGAGGCAGAAGGACTTGCCCAAATGAGTCAGTCATTCAGCCTAAACAGATGTGCTGGCATGATTCTGGCGCCTTTCAGAAATACCAAGACTCATTTTGATTGTGAAATACTTGCTGAAGCGCATTATCAGGGAGCCTCAAAGGGGTTTCATTTCAGAGTGAGCAGTTTGAGGCTGTTGTGATGTGAAGGAAAAGTAGATTATACTTCATATTTCAATCAGACCATGAGCAAGGACCCAGAACAATCAAATTCAGCCCCTTTGCCCTTCATGCCATGCTCCACGTCTTCATACAGCACTAGGAGAGACTTTGAGCTGATGGAAACTGGAGCAAACTTGCAGTGTTGCAGCAGTGAATAGGATGGAGAGTAACTGAATTTAGACTCACGAGCAAATTTCAGCAGGCTCTTTCTGATCCATCTACTGGGGGAATATCATCAGGATAATTTCATCCATTCAGGTATAAAGTGATTTTAGTGATGATGGAAGTCTCCACAGTGATGTACTCTTGCTTTGCTTCCTCACTTCTGCCCCTCTCAGGACAGCTAACTAGAGCTTGCTGTTCAGGTTGTAGTCTGGTTCATGATTAAAATCCTCCCTCTTCCATGTGCTCTCACTGTCTTCAGCGCTGATTCCAAATGAAATCTAACACAGATAACTGGAGATGATTCCTAACCCTGGATTGCCAAGGAAAAACATAGATTTGCAGTGTCAGGTATTGCAATAGAGGCACTACAGAAGGCCAGAATCAAATGTATTCTTCATGGCACCAAAAAGCAACATAAAATTTCTCAGTTTGCCTAACTACCAAATACACCAGAGGCGCTCTGAAAAGGCTTCCAGAGGTGCAGGAGGTGGAGGAATCTAAATTGCAGATATTTTCATTGTGACCATTTTCAGAAAAAATGCCTTGCAAACATATTTCTATAAAGACAACAGAGGGCTTAGGATGCTTCGACGGTAGCCAAACCAAGCAGCAAAACATGTGAATGCCTCCAGACTGCTCCCAGGGTTTTGTTCCACTGCCAAAAGCTGAGACGTAGGCTCACAGCATGAGGCAGCAAACTCCTCTGGCTTTATGTGCTTGCACATGAGGTGGATTTAACATAAGAGACTATTACGCTCCCCCCACTTCTCCCTTTCTATTCCTCCCTCAAGATCTTGGTTTAACAGCTAAGAGAGTAATATGGAAGTAATTCCAGATCTGGTGATACTGAAGGCAGATGAAACAACTTTGCCAATCACAGCACGTATTTATCAAAACATCTGTGCTTGTGAACACTTTAGGAAGACCGGTTTCAGTGTGTTTCATCAGGTTGCTTCCGTCTTGTACATGTGGATGGCCAGGTGTTGGAAGATCTCTTAGATAATGTGCATGCTTCCTAGGGCTGCTCAGAATATAGGGTCAAGGTGCCAGAAGGACATACAGTTTCTGCTCAGGAGGAGCTGGATAGGTACAGGTGCTTGCCTTCATTTATCTTTCTGCCATTCAAGGAACTTGGGATGAGCTCTTTATCTGACTGGTGGGGCATCACGCCCTAAGAAGTCAGTGAATCTCATCATCACAGGGCAACCTTTCTTAACCTCCCTTTCAACTTGCCTGTTTTCCTGAGATCCTCCTCAGCTAATGGGAGTTAATTGTCTCCAGGGTAAGGAAATCAGCTATAATTCCTACCTGCAAGGGTTTGGTCTCTCAGATATCATCATTGGCATTGGGAGCCTGACAGCAATTAAAGGTAGTTAGCCACCGTTTGGTGAATATAAACCTCTGCAGGCAACAGTTATTGTTTGCTGCTGTTCCCTGGAGGAGGTGAACTGCTGGGGACTGCTGCATTTGCACCTTGAGCCCTTTTGTGACCCCCAGCATAGCTCTGGCCTTCAGGGACACTGTTATGAAGCAACCATTAGGGCTTCCCTTACCAAATCCTGGTTCCTAATTCACACAATGGCTGGAGATGCAGGCCTGGAGTCTAAGGAGCATGTTTTCAGGATGACCCTTGAGAAGTCTGCCCAGCATATATGAGGTACGTGTGTCCGTTGGTAAACTTAAAATCCCCAGATCCATATGGTGGGAGTAGATCCTGTCAAAGAGAAACTTTGATCACCCATGTGTAATCTTCTCATATGTGGACATCAACTTTCATAAAGCCTATGGGTTCAGTTTCAGACTAATGTGAAAGTTTTGCCCCTGTTTATTTTGTATCACTTAAGAAAGGTTGACTGGATCTTTAAAAGGTTGTCAGCCCTGATTAGATCAACCTTTAGGAATCATATGGTAGAACTCTGGAATGAACTTGTATTTGGAAATCTTCATTTGAACCGTCTTCTGCTCCAGTTTTGTTTATACATTAAAACAAGCAGAGAGTAACACTGTCCTTCAGTTAAGTGGGTCATAAGAGATATTATTAGATGATTAAGTGATTTCTGATGGGGCATTTGGAAAATGGCTTCTGTGGGTCTCTTGCGTATGCAGGAGTGGGAGCAAGTTATGAAAGCAGGGGGATGGCAAGAGGTTTGAGCTGGTTGGGTGAGGGAGCTTGGGTGGGGACATAAGGACCTTGGGGTGGAAAAGGGAGTGTGGCTCTCTCACGTGGCACACTGCAGCCAGCCTGGGGGCATGGGCCACAAGGAAGAGAAAGCAGCATAGAGATGCCAGTGACTAAGGAAGCCAGATAGCTTTGCCAGTGAGTCAGAAGAGATTTAATTTTTCCATAACTAAGGTCATGTGGCCACTTTGAAAACTTTGCAAATGTAGCAACAACTGCAACTCCTGTGAAACACTATTTCTCCCCCACCTCATTCTCTGCTGCATCAACAAAAAGCAAGCTATCTGTTATCTCAGATTTCTCCATGCCTGATATTTGAGCCAGTTCTTGCTTTTGACTGCTCAGTTTGTTGTGAAGAGCTTTTCAGAACTTGGAGAAACAAGCAGAGTTTAGTCACCTTTGCTTTGGATTTATACCAGTAAGTTCTAAGCCTCTTACTCAAATCATCTTCAGTCTCTCCCTCCACTTCTGCTTCTGAACAAAGGGCCACAGATAGAGATCACAATCCAGTGCTAGAAGAAGCCGTCTTCCAAACATGTTCATGCATGTAGAATATTTCCCAGAAGCAAATGCATTTTTCTAATCTGAGGACTTTGCTTTGTGCGTTGAGATCAGACCTTGAGCAATAGAAATTCACTGCCAGACTTCCCCTCTGCTATGTGAAAATTCTGCATATCAAAGGTATCGGAGACAGGATTCACCTGTATAAAACTGATTTATTAGAGCTCGTGAAACCAGGTTTTATTCACATGGTACTGCAGGTAAGCAGTGTGGTTTAACTGTAGGATGGCATCACTGAAAGGCATTTCACTTGCTTAATGTCTAAACAGAGTCAAAACCAGGGAGAAACATGTTGAGTAGCCAATGACAAAGTGGGGATGCAGTGATTTCTGCCAGTTATTTCAGGCGTTAAACAACTTCTGGGTTCTCTCTGATCAGCTTTGAAACATCCTATTTAAGATAAAAATTTTCGGATACTCAAAGCTTAAGTTTTTAAAAGACCTGTAATAGTTAGCACCCAGAGCCATTCTCTCCTGCCACTATTGAAACAACCCTCTTGTTTTCTCATGGCACATGTATTTCCCATGTGGTACCCAAAGGATAACAGTCTGTCATTGTCTGTAACCTCTCTTGCTGCACTGGATCGTTAGGCTGACAGCTCTGGTGTGGCTGATTCTACCATGTGGGTATTTTCCCCCTGAGATCTAAGCTAGCACCAGCACCCATCTTTTGAATATGCCCAAAGAGCTTTTGAACGGGAGGAAATTTCTGGATGGGGCCATGCTCTGTGGGTGATTCTGCAGCATCAGCGGAGGCAGCCCTCTCTGCACTGATGTTTAACCAAGTGCTTGGTTGTCTCTGAGCTGCCAAGTTGTTACTGGCAGCTCGAAAAGCCTTTAGCTCCCCTTCAATGGGGATGGAAATCACAAAATCGTCATTTCTTATAGGATGACTCCTTTAATTTCAGACTGTCCTGGAACTGCCAAACTGAGGTGAATTAGACACAAACATGCCAAGCTATCAAATCCAAAAGACTTTTAAATTACCAATGTATTTCAGATGCAAAATCCTTACTATTCAATCTTTTTTCCTGCTGCATGACATAACACTAGATACCTAATCGCATTCTCTGTTAGATTTGCTTTTTATTGAAGTAGTGGGCTTACCTTAGTGCTCTGCTACTGCTGCTACGTACGCCTGTAAATGAAATTGGTGTAGATTTATGGATGTTCATATGTTGATATAAAACAAGAGAAAAGCAAAAATAATTCAGCACTGCATATTTGAGCATGCAAGGGCTTTTTGTTTGCTTGCTTTGCTGAGTAAGCTACTCCTAGGGCTGGTTCTGATCACAGGATTTCAGCCACCTAACCTTGAAGCAGATAGCGACTGGTAGAAGTGAACTTCTTTAAAAGCGGCATGAGTCAGACTGGCATGAGTACAGAGAGCTGAATCATACTCCCTCTGTGTTTGCATTCATGTCCGTTAAAAGCAGATAAAAGGACTTTTTCAAAAAGGGATGAAGGGAAGATGTCATATGGGGAAAATGCACAGATATCTGAAGCTGCTTCTTAGTTTTTGAAGTGTAAAATCAGAAGCTGGTCAGTGAGGGAATGGGATAGGCAGAATTACGGATTCTTGGGAGTTTTTATTGATCCAGAGGAAAACAAAATTTAGGATGGTCGTGTATGGAAGGTGGCTTGAATGTTTAAAGCCGATCTAAGACTCTGTAGGTAATTTTGCATTCAGTTAAAGAAATAGATCAATTGAATGTTCCCCCATGCACCCAAAAAACCTTTGGAGCCTGCGTGTGCAGATGTATTAACTCAATGCTGCTTATTCACAGAATTGCTCTGAACAACCTGAAACCATCAACAGCAATCAGTTATTTACGAAGGTCAGAAATAGCCATGACTCTCACTCATTACAGGTGTGCCTGTGTCTGGATGAGATGGGAGGTAATTCTGAAATATCATTCACCTGATGGATGTGGAAGGGAAACTACAGGAGGTGAGGACACCCCACCAGAAACAAGCTGCCTTCTTGCTGTGAGTATCCAGGAAGTTTCTGTGGTGCAGATGTGACAGCAATAGTAAAAATTATTTCATGCTTCTGTCCCATGAAGAAGCTGTGAGTATCAGCAACCACACAAAAGAGCTACTGGGGGGCCAGGGAGGGGAGGTTCTTGAAAATAACAAACATTATCTATCCATCGTGGAGGAGCGTGGTAGTTACTTGTGGATCCCACTGCCTAAACCCCATCAAAGTAAAAGCACTGCACTGCTATCTCTTGTTATTCTGGTTTGGTTTTTGTTTTTAAAATGATTCCAACATGTTGGCTTATGATTCTGAAAGCCTGCAATTCTTTGACAGAAAGCTTTCGTTTGTTAATCAGTTATGAATCCAAGTATCCCTCTGACACAAAGGATGGGTGTGAGTGGCTGTGATAAAGTTGAAGAGGATTATTATAATCCTTTTCACCAGGGGAACCAGCCTCAGCAAAGTTTCTTTCCTGCACCCTTCTCAGGTCCCTACCACCTGGCAGAATGGCATTGCTGGGGATGGAGGGGATCAGAATCTGTCCTGAGTGTTCCAAAATGAGGGGGCTGCTCTGCTTGGGGTGAGATTTTTTTTTTTTTTTTTTTCAAGAGAGCTTAGCACACTTTTTCGTCTCAATTTATGGTGGGGAACAGACAAACCAATCATTCATTTAGGCTGGAAAAATAAGGGAGTTGCTCACTGACAGAGATGAGACGTTCTGGAGTAACCTCTGAATTTGTGACAAAAACTGGAATTGCTTTTAAGATCTAAATGAGTCTTAATGAGTGAGATGTTAGTGTTAAGGACCTGTAGTGACCTTAATTAGGGTTATTAACTTCACAAGAGATATTAAGCCTGATTAGTGCTGGAGACAATTTCACTGGGTCTTGGATCTGACCTGTCTTGTTGTCTTGTAGTAGAGCAGTAGTGTAACTACACTGGTGTCGCTCCTCATTTGCCCTGCTGGAAAAGAAGAATGGAGCCAACACAGTTCTGAGGTATTTTCTGTAATACCTTATTCAGGTTTTATAGAACCCCACTGGTTTACTCCCTCTTAAACACTTTAAGATTTTTCTGCCATAAAGGGTTGTTTGGAAGGCTAAGAGTATTCAGGAGGGAGGTGGTGAAGCAGCCGAAGGTGTGTGATAAATTAATGTAATTACTCAGCTTTGCACTATAGCTCAGAGGTGTCCCCTGTACACGTGGAGTGCCTGCATTAGTAAGCAGTAATAATGGTAATATAGCATCAACATAAACAGAGCTGGACACATCTGAGGCCCATACTATTTCTAGATACGTTGCATTGCCACATCTGGCTCCATGCTAGCAGAATGGGGCTTTCATGCTATTTTTACTTCAGACTTTCTTTTCATAGGACTTCTGTTTGACTTCCCACAGCCCCCTCCCCCGCCCCTTTGCCTCTGACTGCACTCCACATGCACTTGGGCACGACAGTGAACATGCAAAATTGCATCAGCAGGCCATTCACAGGAGGAGAGAGAACTTAACCTCTTTCTTCTACAAATCCAGTTACTTCTCCGGTTGCTCCATCCAACCGTTCCTCCTGGCTAACGACTTGGTTCGGTTATTTCAATCTGCTGAAATTACTGCTGCTAAAATAACCTTCCAGACCTCTTGTTCTGGCCCTGTCTTTGGATCTTCCCAGTGGAGCAAACCTTAATCACAACAAAATTATTTTCCTTTAAAGCCTCATATACCTCGGCATGTTCAATCCAATTTCTTATCCCGGTCTTACCCATTTAACTCTCATCCACTGCTCCTCTATTGAAGTTTGGAATAACAGCTATTTGTTTCACTTTGGGCCAGTCACTCAAGTACGTAAGGTACAATTTAAAGTGAAATATGCCATTCTCCAGGAGCAGAGGTGTGACAGGGGTTTCCATGGCTCATCCAAGCCTTTACACAAGTGTTGACCTCTTTGTGAAGGCAGGTAGCTTAATTATAGGAAAATCTGTGAACAAGGCCCATGGTTGCTGTCTTCTGTCTTCCACACTGGTAATGAAAACTAAAACTGGAGAGGGGTTCTAAGAGCCAGATCTACCAGTTATGTGATCAAGCAATGCTTTGTTATGTTATGGGATTTCTCAGCTGGAAGATAAACCCCATAAATAACCACCTAAGAACCCATGAGAATGAATTTTCCTCCCATAACAGATGGTTTGCAGAGAGATCCCAGTGAGATGATATTTACTACTCTACAGTAGAGTTTTGTTCTTACTGTTCAAATCTTGCAGAGTCTACATTCAGGAGGGTGCAAGAAGTTATTACAACCCATTTTTTCCTTTCCTCCCCTCCTTGACAACAGCGTGAACATGCCATTGCACTCCTAAGAGGTTCTGCAAAGCGTCTCACCCCCACCATAAGACATCTCTAGGGAGAAGTTTCCAGTCTTTGTATTTATGCAAAACTAATATAAGAAAATTAGGGCTGTACTTTGCTCCCAGAGTAAAAACTTTAGAAAGTGTTTTTAATAGATTTTTCTCTTACTGATTGGCTTGCCCTGTGGTGCAGCAATAAGTAGTTACGAGCAACTTGCCAATGAAGTATTTCACTTTGAGAGAACCTGTGATTCAATATATAAGCATGAGTCCATCTGCAGTGGACTATTTTTAATATCCCTGGATCTGCAATAATATGTTTAATTAAAGCCAAAATGAAGTTTCTATTGCTCATTTTCAGGCCTCTTTTTCTCAAAGCAGCTCTGTGTAAATGTTCTTACGAAATATTATGGAACTGAATGATTTCAGATGAGAATACCAAGGCAAAATTGGAGTTTTTCTGAAAATATTCTAAAAAAATGCAGAACCAAATATTTGATCTTTCCTGTGATTCTCAGTAATTTGAGTAATTTTTATAGCAGCTTCTTCACAAATTGTTTTGAGGTAAACATTCATGGCCAAAAGCAAAGTCGTAGGTCAAAAATACCAGTGAATAATGGATGCAATATGCACCAGCATAACGTACAGGCATGCTTACACACAGTCTCTCTTGTAATAAAATTGAGCACTGCTCTGCTTCATACCTTAGTGGCTTTGATAATCACATTCGGATAGCAATTCTGTGAATAGTCCCGTAACATCTGGGTAGCCCCCTTTGTCCATTACAGACGCTGTTTCCTCTCACTTGTGTTTTTATGTGCTCTAACTAGTAAGGACATTGCAAACACTTAAGCCTTGGAAGTAAATCTTTTTTTCTTTGGAATTAAAATAAACACCATTCAGTCACAATGGCTTTAACTTTTGTTCCCTCTTGTTTTGTCTCTTGCTTAAAACAATAATAATAATAAAAAACATACTGTTTTGGTTAGGCATTTCCTGAGTCAGTACTAAACTAAACACAGAAATGACTTTCTGTAGGCAGCCGGAGTTCTTAGAAACACAGAGGTGTCCCTATACTCAGTGCAAAACTTACTCAGTGAAACCCATATTGTCTTTAGAGCACTCCCAGCCTGTATGTGCGTAGAAACACATACACCAGACAGGACTTTAGAGAGATGCTTATAATTTGATCGGCAATAAAACGGCAACTGCGCTTCTGTATCAGGTTTCCAAATCATGTCAGGTTCATTCAGCAGGGTAATTCAAAGACCATCTAGGCTTTGATGGTTGTGCAGTTTACAGGAAGCGAGAGCTGTAGTAATATTGTCAGCGGATGATTTTGTGTGGGCCATGCAGTAGAGTTGCTTCTAAAGCTTCTGCTTGGTTGAGATCTGATCTCACAGTACAAGACTGACTTTGTTCTCCAGTAGGTATCTATATTGATTTTTGACAATATTATACGAGAACAAGCATCCTGTTATTCACCTTTTTATTAATCTTTTTTTTAAATCTTACTGCACCTTGATGTCCTGGTTAGAATTTGTTGGTTGGTGATTATTTGAGATAGATTGATCTACGCTTTGCTGCAGGCCTTACAACTAAACCAAATTTTCATTGTGGGTTAAACTGCTGTTTTGCCACTTTGAGCTAGAACTGTGATGCTGAGGTGCAATGGCTGTAGGGTTGCCAGAAGGACCAGCGTATTCACGGGGTCATCCAAACAGACATACAAACTAGAAGTGAAACCCAGCAACTGGAAGTGATATTTTTTCCAAATTCATGGATTTCATCATGTCTCCCTATGGATTAAATAATTACAGGAGGTTTCCTGGTTGACGTAGGGTGAGTTGATTGGCATGAGTGGAATGTCCACGTTAGAAAAAGAAACCGCCTCTTGATGTTATGTTGACTTTTTAAGGGGCTTTTCAAAGAAATGAGTATTTCCTTAGAACAGTTGGTGGAAACTGTATACAGCTCAGCTGACATGTAAACAATTCTGCACAGCCCTACGGGGATAAGCAGGAAACTAGAGCTGGAAATTTTTGTGTTTTTTGATAGAGTCAATTTACTGGGCTGCAGTAGCGATACTTTCTGAAATGTTCTATTTAGGCAACCATTTGTCTACTTAATGAGAGAAAGGATTAGACAATAAAATAATTACAGTAGTCTCTAAATATTTGAAGATAGACAAGTCCTCAGAGAGTATCTTTGACATTTTTAGAAAGCAGAACAATGACCTTTCCCTAAAGGGATAGTAGGCCTATGGAGGCATGAGATTGCACTAGAAAAGCTGGAGACTAAGTTTTCTGTTTATTCAAGACTTTTATTATTTTCTGCCTCTCTTTTCCTCTCCATTTTTTTTTTCCTCCTCTATACAGACCACAAACCCTCCTGAGCAGGAAGTGCCTTGCATGTTTCCAGGTTTGCTGGAAATTCCAGGGACCACGGCAATGCAAGTAATGTAAAGCAACATTTGGTCCATGTTACTGCAAGAAGAGATTGGAAATGAAAAGGAAGACATCAGGCTGGGGAGAACATCAACAAGCATCAGATGAAGTTATCATCCTGGTTGGCTGTTAGCCAAGTTGCCGCAAGCCTTGTTGGAGTCTACCTTATGAAATGCTACTTCCAGCAAAGCCAGAACCTGCCTGTGAACACAGTGGGGCTGGAAATGAGAAAGCTTGTAACCATCAGTGAGATGAAGTTCTGGAAAAGTCTTTTATCAGGATTCACTGAAGCACACAGCCTTGCTTTAAGGTAAAGGTTTTTTTCAGGCTATGGTAAGATGATGTGATACGTATCTGCAGTATAAAAGGCTGGGCACAATTTCCAAAGAGGTCCAGTCCTGTTCATTGTTCTTACCACATTCTGCATATTTGAGTAGGAAAACAAAACATTTCCCAGCGCTAAGGCTCTAGTTTAAGTTTTGAACAGAACTTGAATTCAGCTCTTTTACTCAAATCTGTCCCAAACAGAGGGAGCTTAACTTTTGCCTACTGAACCCGCTGGAAGTGTACTAAAGCAGTGTAATTTGTTTCCTTTCATTCTCTGCAGACAAAGATTCTGAAGCTATAAAAAGTGAATAGGATAATTTCTTTAAAAGGCCTTTTCTTTCTTCTCCTTTATATTGCCTTCGGCAATTTTAAGCCTTCAAAGACAGCTACAGCTTCTTAACAGTTTCCCTGACAGTCTGCACTACTGAAGTCAGACTTTAATTGAGCACACTAACATCCAAATATGATACACCATGCAGCTGACTGATTAATTTTTAACTACCCTGGATACCTCAGGAAAAGTAGGCATACTGGTATGACTACTTTTCAGGTATTTTTCATTTTGGTCTTTACTTTTCTTTTCCCAATGTGACCTCATCTGCTCTACTGTAATAAATAGCAAGAGGGTAAATGGACATCCTAAATCTAGACAGTAAATTTCATGCTGGTCAAAACAGGATTTCATTTTTTTTCCATAATCCCAAGGATTGTAGTTAGTAAAAAAAAAAATCTAAAAATCTTTCTATTAAAGAATCCATTTCATCAAAAACTTAAAGAGAATAACTTTTGCTGATCAGACTGCTTATAGCTATAATGAGATTTGTTTAATTTAGAGGGGGATCTTGAAACTGAGTCTTCTGTATCGAGTACAAAGACGTGGAGTCAGACTCTCAAATTCTTCCAATGTTGCTGTTCCAGTTTGCTGATCTTACCCACCCAGCAAGTTCATTACTCTGGCTTGTCTCTCTCTCCTGAAAGTTTTCATGAGAATTGTTGAAAGGTTTCATTTTTGTTCCACTGTGGAAGGAAAATCAAGTGTCAAAATCGTGACGCCTGGGGCCTTGGGGTTCTCTTTTCCCTTTAATGGAATGAGATTGCTGTTTTTAGTCTGCCTCCATGTATTGAAATGACTTCTCAATTCAAATTGCCATTACTGAGAGGAAGACGATTGTAGTTTGGATATCAGTTCCCTGGGACCTGCAACCTGCCTGGCAAGGAAACATGGTCAGGTAGGCTTTACCTCATTTAAATGCCATTATTCCAAGGACTTGCTCAATCTATGTACCCTGAAGTGGGAGAGACACCGCAGAGAATGGAAAGATGGATGGCAGGCTTGGATGAATGCCCTGGTTAGATTCTCTATATTAGATTGTCATGCTTTTCCTGGCCCAGATGCTAACATCTAACACATTTTTAATACTATTGCCTGTTGAGATCCTATTAGAAAATGATTCAGAGTCTGGAAAGTTAGAGAGGAGAAAAAAGTTAATTCCCTAGAAATAATACAGTCATTATGTGTACACACAATTCAATATGTAACTTGGGTTTTTTATAGCTGCTCTGCCATCCTGTACACCAGCTTTTTAAAATTGCAGTCACATTCATTATAAAGTAAATGCCTAATTCAAGTGATTCTCAAAACAGTTTGTAATTTAAATTCCTATTGGAAATAGAAGTAATGACCTGCAATAGTTCATTAGTGGTCTTGCAAATGTTCATTATTTCCTTTCTCTTCGTCTTTCTCCTGTTTTTCTCCCCTTGCTAAAAGACAGGGGAGTTTAAAGGCTTAGGCTACCTTTAGAGCTATCCATCTCTAATGATCCATGAAAATGAACATTTGATTCCTGAATGAGGAAATCATCACTCCTTGGTGTTTTCAAGGGGATAAGTGTGTTCACTTAGTAATCCATGAGAAAGCTAGACATTCCAGATAATTTTAAGGAATTATTTTTTATTCATGCCCAGGACTTTTTTTTTTTTTACTGTTCTAAAATGTCAAATCAAATACTAAGAAGTCCCTGAAAAGATGAATACAGACACTTGGGATTTTGAACTCAGGTTGTTTCTAATGACACTCTGGATGCTGCTATACCACCAAAGGTTTATCTGGCTCCCCATTGCTTGGAGATGCACAAGAAGAGGGTACGTGCCCTCTCTGTGCCCTGCAAGCTTCCCCTTGCAGCCTAAGCATCAAATGGCACTCGGCAGTTGGTGTGCTTCAGCACAGCCCATCTCCCCTGGCTTTTCTGTCGGATGAAGACTTAGCATCTGCCATGCAGATGATCGTTGGATTGCTAGGGAAAATGACGCAGAGAGGCAACATGGGGCTGCAGTGAGATTCTGCATTACTTAGTCCCAGGAGCAGGATTTAACATCGCTTGCTCTGGAACAGTGTTATCCTTAAAAATATGCTCACCCTTAAAAACATGCTGCCTTGTTCACCTGGCTCTCTTATTGCCCTGAAGTCCTCAGTCCCTCAGCACCACTCCCTGTTTGTTCTCCTTTATGGTGGCTCACGCAGCAGCATTTGCAGTTGGTGTGGAAATGCACAAGTGCTCTCTTCACCAAACCCCTCACAGCAAAAATTCTGTGGGATTAAACATCCTGTATCCCACATGGCTTGAGCACGCTCTGCTGTAGAATGTTCTCAGAGGCAAAATGTGTGTAACAAATCTTATTTTTATTTAGTTTTTCTCTACCCCAGTGATTTTCTTCCTCATTAGCAATCCAGTCAGTATACTGATGAAGACTGGTAGGGGCAGGCCTTAATACAAACCTCTTCAGAACATGAAATAAAAGATTGCTTGCCTGTAGAAGTCTCTCATAAGTGCTTACCAGAAGTTAAGTTTCACTGACTACCTTCTATGTATGTAAAGGGATTATTTTGGCAAAGTATGCATGAAACAAAAACTGGTAACGTGCTTAAAAGCATTACCTATTGTTGGAATTTGGGTTATTCAGTACAGTCATTAGATCACACCCAATAATTCTGTAAAAAATTGATTTTTCCATCCTAAGGTCAATTCACTTTTATTGAATTGCTTCAAGCAGGTTTCTCCAAAGCACAATGCTCCTCTGTGAGCCACCACCACCATGGCCGTTACCTGGTTTGCTGATGCTTACATTAGGTCATCTAAGACTCAGGTTTGACTGAATTTGGACAATGTTAGCTCATTTGACTTATGTTGAATTTCTTCTAGAAGAAACAAGTCAAGGAATACTCTTTCTCAGCCTTCTGATCTGGTTTCTGAGACCACTTCTCTCTGACTGGTGAGACTATACTGGAAGCATCTTCTTTCCTCTGTGCTGGAAGGCAGCTGCTCTCAGCTTGGTGTTATGTCTACCTCTCAACAGAGAGAAAGAAAAGCTCAGTTCCCAGTTTCTCATAACTTGCATGCAGTAAGTTGTTTTCTTTTTAAGAGATTTTAGCTCTATTCAGATCTACTTAACACACCCATTGGCTTGCTTCCTTCTCGTTTAGTGTGTACTCTGGTGTGTCAGTCCTTTAGCTTTGCCCATCAGGTTGGTGTCAGATGTGATGCTAACCGCCTGTTCCAAATTCCACTTTAAAACAATATCGTTCTCACTTTGTTCACTATAAACTGACTACACAGTACCACCTGCTGATGGATCGGCATCACAAACCTGGCTTTTATTACTGCTTTTTTCAAAGGCAGAGTTGCCTGTGACAGCCTTGCTTCTTAGCAAGGGGCCCTGTATAAGAGGTAGGAATGCTCTTGCGTTCGTGCAGTGCTTTAGACTGTCATCTGCTACCACTTAGCAAAAGGATAATGCTGTGTCAGAAGGAGACTTGTGCTTTAGAAGAAAGAGTGAATAGTCTCCATTTTTCAGAGCCTAAAAGGGCAGAAAAAAAAATTCAGAGCATAAGCCAGGAGGCCTAAGGCTATTCTGACTTACATCAGAATCTGTATAGGCCCTGTACGGCTTACAAAGCCTAGTAATCGCCTACATCTACTTCTGTCACCCATCCCAAAGTTCAGGAATGAAGTATCTGTGTATCAAGGTCATTATAATTCATTGGTCTTCATTAACATGAGAGCTGATCTTGGTCTCATATCTTATTTCAAAAGCTTTTACCACTGAGGCACTAAGTCCCTCAGCCTCCTTAAAACTCAGGAAATAAACTTGTATAATCTCAAGTTAGAAAGCAGGTTTGTGCTTTTACTGTATGAGAAATGCAGTGAAATATTGATTATAGTTTTTCAGTTGTTGATTCTGAATCAGTCACTCATCTCAGGAAAGTTCCAGTAACTTCTGGCCCAGTGAAAGTTTGCAGAATCTGCCCCTTCCTAGGGAACAAAATCAGTGTAATCACAGCCAGATAACTGTCAAAGAGAAACAGCGCAAAGCCAAGAAAAAGAGGCGACAGAGCCAGAACTTGGTATTTTGCAAATCTAGATTCTCATCTCCTTCAATTATCTATAGGGCAATTAAAAGGTGTTTAGCCTATCTCCAATAAAACATTGCTGTTTTCAGGAACTTCCTTTCTCCCCAATTTGCATGGTTTCCCCCCACTTTTGGGGAATTTTCTCCCATTCTGTTTCTTTTTTCCTCCATTTTTGGTGGGCCTTCCCCCCATTTTTGGGGTGTTTTCTCCCCAATTTGCATGGTTTTCTCGCTTTATTTTTCTTTTTCTTCTTTTAAGATGTGAAATACTCTAGTGCATGGGTTTTGGTTTAGGAAGGCTTGCTTTTTTCTTTTCATTTCATCAGGACAGAGTTCCATTTGTTCAGCATCTGCACAGGACAACATCTGGAGCCTCAGGAAATTCAGCTGCTCTGTGTATGACGCTTAAATGAAATTACTTTTTCATGCACTTCAGAAGAGTATCAAGAGCATCTCTCTGACCAAACAGGGCCTTTTGTTCTCCTCCACCAAGTGTTTCTCATTAAAAATGTCATCTCCCTAACAAATTGCTTCATTGCCTTTGCAGCTGGGGTTATTGTTTTCATGGGTTTGTACTTGTGTGATTCTCTAAGGGAGCGGAAAGCTAAGAGAAGTGGGGCTTGGCTTCTTCTCTCTTTGCCCTCTGCCTGTCGTGCTTTCATTTCCCACCTTGGGGGTGGAGTGCCATATATTTACCTCTTTGCCCTCTGGAGTCTCACAGGGCTCAAGCTGCCAGCTTGGTCCACGGGTAACACAGGCCACGGTGTGGGACTGTCCATGCTCCCTCCGAGCTGCTGAGCTGCTCTCTGGTCGCCTCATCTCAGCTCTCCTGGGGCCCTTGTGTTTGCACAGGAATGGAGGGTGAGAGAAAGGAAAAAGCAAAGTGAGAAAAAATCTGCATTTAAATCTAGATTTTTTTCTAGATAATCTAAGATTATTTTTAAATTAGACAAATTTACTTCTTCTGTAAGAAACAGAAGGTTTGGTATTTTCTCCAGCTATTCTTCCTGAGGAGAGTATGCAGGACAGTTGGGTCTGCAAGAAAACCCAAATTACATTCAGGGACAGGAAGCATGCTGTGAGTTTTCATGAAAAGCCTGAGCAGAAATAAAACTAAAGGCTAAGATAAGTTGCTGGAGGAGTTCAAAGGGATACAGCATCAATCTGTACCTACCGGAGCAGGCTCTAATAGTGTAGAGTATGTGCAATCCCTCACAATAGCAAGCAATCCTGCAATAAACCTCACCTGGCAGCATGGAAGTGAAGGAACTACATCATTTCAGTGAAGAACTGCTTAGAAAATGTCAAAACTTCAAAAACGTGTTTTGCAGGGAGGATATTATTTAAACCCCAAACATAAAAACCTCATTTTTTCTCACCTCTCACTTTTCAACCAGGATTGTCTCCTTTGTGCGTTTTGAAAAGAACTTTATTTCAGCCCAACTTGAAGAGAGATATATGCCAAAATCTTAAAATCACAGAATATTTCATGTTGGAAGAGACCTCTAGAGTTCATCTACACCAAACCTCACTCAAAGCATGGTCAGCTTTGAAGTCTAATTTCAAATGGCAAGTTATAAATAATCTAGAGGCTATATCTCACTTGTATAAGTGTTCACTGCATGGTAACAGACCATCTGCTTAACCTGATATCTCTCTTTTTCTTTTTTTTTTGTAGGTGACTACAAATTACTCATTAATAATTTCACCAACCATATAAACTTGCTGGGTAATCAATTTATACAGGCTTATTGCCCAGTTTCACAGTTCTAGTGCTAGTCCCACAGTATTTGCAGTTTTTCTTAAAGTATTGATTCCCGGAGTCGTGTATTTTCCTGCGAATGCAGGTTTTCAGTTTTCCAAGTGGCAGGAGCTATAGGGAAACGTTGACAGGCTCATACCTAAAGAATCATAAACAAGAATGTAAGTAATATCCCCTCAATTTTATAATTCTTCACAAATCTGGTTGTTATTTAGACATTCTGATATTCAGAGCTTCAGCTTGTAATTCCAACTTCTTCATTTAAAAAAAAGGGTCGGAACAGTTGCAAACTAGTTTGTTTTTTTTCTGGTTTGGTGAGTGATTTCTTAATGGGGGGGCTTTCTCATTTTGTTTCTCTATTTCATCTGGGAAACCAGCCGCCATTTAGCTCAGAAACCACAACAGTTACCTTTGGTTGTCTCAGGCACAACTGATTTTACCCTGTTACTTCTCCTCCTCCTCCTCCCATCCCGCGTCCACCCAATGAAAAAAGTTCCTCTGTGTTAAATATAGCACCAGCCAGCCCTCCTGTGCGGCAGCTCCGTTTCAGGCTGCAGCAGAAACATTGGGCACCACACTGTGGAAAATAAGTATGTAGCAGTTGTAAATATACACGCATATTTATATATATAAAACGGTGCTAGAACCCACAGTCTGTAATTTGTGGGTGACCTTTAACTACATGAGGATAAATGGTTACAAATGAGGACCTCTGGTCTTGGCTGTTGTAACCTATTTTCTTACTCCTGTTAGTAAATCAAAAAACATGTATATTCACGGGGTTTTTTTAGTGTAACATTTGGCTTAGATTTAAGCTGGGATAACTGAACAAAGTGGAAAACCAAACAAATAAATATGATTATCCTGCAGTGTTTTGTTTCATGGAATGAGGCTCTGAAATAAGCAAAGTGTGTGGGATACTCTAAGGTCTGTAAGAGAGACATGTGCTATTCCCATAATGAAATCTACTCCCTGAATTAGGTCTTTGTGTTATTAGGAACTTTTCCTTGTGTTTATTTTGCTACATGATTGCATTTTTGCTGGAGCCAAGTGGCATGATTTTCAGAGGCGTGATGAGTCTGGTGACATGAAGCCCTCTTCTTGAAGCACCAACTACATATGATCAGAGGGTAAGCTTGGTCTCCAAGATCCAGGGTGTTCTAGGATGTTTGGTTTTGAAATGCGCCAGTAAGGACTATTTGTGATGGCGATGTGCAGAACATTTCAGGAATAGGATGGAAACAAATACATTGGTTACAGGTAGATCATTAAGTAGGTGTTGGGTGATGGTGACTCCCTGAGAGCAACACACACAGAGAAAAATGGAAGGAGATGTAGCACTCAAAAGCTATAAATTGTGTTCACAATCCCTTTTAGCTATTTTTTTCCCTATCCTTAATTAAATGTGCACATAAGATCTTTCTCTATTATATTTGTTCATCACAACAAAGAGAAATAAGTTTTAGCAGGTCTTCCATGACCTTAAGGAGTCAATAACCCTTTGGGCTCTTGATTTCTCCACCTCAATTTCAGTGAGTTAATTTCTCTGTGGCAGTCTCTACTTGCTGCTGAGCTGTGGCCCATCTGCCTTTGCTTTGGAGCTGAGATATTCTTGTCACAACAGAGAATAAATATTGGGCTTCACAAATTCATCAACTTATTACCCATTTGTTTCAAGCTTTTCCTGAACAGAGGGAGCAAAATGAAAAACCCCAACCAAAAGTAAAAACGCTGCAACCCCATCTGTATGTGGATTTCCTTTCTTTCATCTCTTTTATCCTTTCTCCACATCCATCTCCACTAAAACTCATTTAAAATCTCTACTTTGTCATCTGGGCTGTACCATACATGCTCAATCTCAAGGTCAGCTGTTTATTTCCTATTTCCTTAGAGCACTTGCCCCAGTCAAGTCCCTGCCACGTTTTATCTTCCTCTTACCAGTCTGACATTCAAGGCTTTGTGGTTTGCTCCCATAAGCTCAGGAATGCCTTTCCCTGGGTTTGCATAGGTATCCTGGCCCTGTATGTATGCAGCTAACAGATTTCATAGGCATCTCAATTCCAGGTGCTGCTGAGCACCTATCCATCTTTTCTGCTTTTGCTCTTACTAAGTAGCTTGTTCTTCTGGGTTTCTTCCCCACAGTGATAGCCCTGCCCAGAGCTTGGTGGCTGCATGGAGCCCTTCAGCCAGCTATGGCATCTGGAAGAAGCTCCATTTCCCTATAAATACAGTAAGGATCAAGAAGAAAGAATAGAAATAACTTCATGTTCCATCATCAAATTAGCCTCACACAGGAACCCTGGCTTGGTCGATCCACATGAGTAAGGCACCTCTTTTAGTGCCTGTGAGACTGGAAACCGTATTTGAGACAGTGTATTCCTGAGAGGCAACTTCACAGGGGAAGAGAAGGAAAGCACTGCTGGCGTTGTAGAAGAAGGACTACATAGGGACCTAGACAGGATTGGTAATGGCAACAGGATTTTAATTTGGGTACAGCTATATAAACAATTGCAAACAGTGCCTAGACAGGCAGTAAAGCTTTGGGGAAAAAAA
>KZ505957.1:157114-171138 GCA_002844005.1 Limosa lapponica baueri | reverse complement strand
TTTTTTTTTTTTTTTCTTTTTCTTTTCTCCAGGGTTCGTCTGTGTATGCTTTTTGCTTTCTCAACAGAAAGCAAAAGGAAAACAAAAACTGAGGACTGAAATTGGAAGAAAACAAAGCAGATCTTGGTGCTTGTGGTTATTTTCATTGGGAAAAATACCACCACAATATCTTTCCCAAACCCAAATAAACATTATTATTTACTGCAATAACTGCCCCTTTTTCACAAGTGCCGCTCTGGAAAGGTATGCCTTTCCTGGAGTTGTGCTGGAAGTCATGTACTCCAAAATCTTAGCCCTTTCTTTGGGACAAGAAAAGAAAATATCAAAATGACAGCACGCGAGGGTGTTTTCTGGGTAGCGCAAACTTCTCAGTAGGCAGCCACATGTATTAAAGCAGAACTACTATAAATGTCTTGTCCATTTATTCTGATTACTCTAACAGAGAGCATTTGCTGGATTACACCGCCTTCTCTGACAGAAGAGAAACTGCAGTAAAGAAATTCTTCAGTCTGTGTCCAAGGTTCAGGCAATCTGTAAGAAAGAATGAAAATGATATAGAAAAATTAGTATCTCATTTCAGCAAGGTCTGAATAGTTATCTACAACATTTTGGATGATTTGGCATGTTTCCTGGCTTTTTGTTTGTTTCTTTGTTTAGATATTTATTTATCAATCATTTTCATTAGAAGAGGTGTTCCTGTGAAAATGAAAGCTGAGGTTATTCATGCCTCCCACTTTTTTTCTCTGCTGTACCCAAAGCTGTAGGCCTATTTTCCTTCTTTCTGACTCCAGAATAAATCATGTATAGGTCCACTGGAGGTCCAGTACTAGAGAAACACCTGTGTGAAACTGGGCTGAGCAGAGACACATCACTTACTGGCTGTTACACGTCTCCAGATCACTACAAAGACTACAGGCTGGGAATAAGTAGCATGTGTTAAAAAATCCATATGAAGGAAAGCAACTTTTTAGATGAAAGTGCTTGACTTTGGGGTTAATGGCCGGGGCACTGAAATGCAGGGAAACAAATATAATCACAAACAAGGATCCCTTCCAAGGAGCAGCCTTTCTTCTTTCCCCAGCCTGAGTATTCAAATCTATTGCTCCTCATTGGAAAATAAAGCTGTGAATGCATTATTAAAAACTGGACTGATCAATGTCTTAACCTTTTGATTTAAACACGAGAACAGAAGTTTTAGGATTAAGCATATTAGCCGTTCCACTGATATGTGATATTCGCTATAGAGGGTCAAAGGTTTGAAAGCAGTCTCAGGTTTTTTTACTCACAATCTATTACAGAGGCAATTAATTATAAGCACAAACTGGAGGCAAGAGGGGAGAGAGAAAAGGAACAGCTGGAGTAGGTAACAAAAAGAGAGAAGTGGGAGGAAATGAAATGGAAAAATGCACATAACTGTTTGCTGTAGAGGCAACAAGGAAAAAGGTATGAATTTGGGTTCTTTCAAAATATTCTTGTTGACAGGAACCTGGATTTTTTATTTGCCATCTTTTCTTTCTCCAAAAGTATCTCTTTTTACTTGAGATCTCAATATTTCACATAATTTACATCCTAGGGAATCCTCATTCCCTGCGCTTCCCCCAGATGTGTGGAATGAGAGCTAAATTATCTAGATTTTTCCAAAAATGGAATGAAAACTCCAAATCCATAGCAAATATCAGTAATAACATACAAGATAATAAAATTATGTTTTCATGCTTTTATGAGGTTGGGTTGGTTATTTTCATCCTACCAACCATTTCCTCTTTGAGGTACTCTCAGGGAGGGTAAACAGGGACATCAGATAAATAGCTAGCAGTGACTAGAAATGGCTAGTTCAAAAATATTGATAGCTCAGACTGTCTCTTTGCTTTATGCTTTGCCAGTGCTACAGCTCATTTTTATGGAGTTAATTATTATATTGCGAATATTGTTCATCAAGAAATGTTCACAAGAGTCCTCACCACCCCAGAGCTGTGCAGTGGTACTTTCAGGCAAAAATCACAGTTATGGAGCTACAACGGAAGATATTTTAAACAATTGCTTGAAAACTAAGTATGCAAAGTTCTAGGTAAAAAGGCTGAATGGGCTGATGAAAGATATCTCCCAATTGAAGGAAATCGTGTCCAGATGAAGAGGTCACTGCATCTGCAAGCCTTAGGCATTTGCATGGATAATAAACCCCAGGTTCAAGCATTAACAGGAGAATAAAAGACAAATGGAGATCTTTGCCATTTATTTCCAAATAAATGAAAGTTTATTATGCACAAAACCTTCACCTTGTCTCAATAGGCAGATCTTAGAGGGTAATTTCAGGGCAGTTTTCCCTGGTGAGTGTTTGTTCCAGCTTTATGTGGGTTTCTGCTTCACCTCCTCAAGATACAGCATCGGGCTGTTCAGAGACCGGCTGCTGCTTTGTACTTAATACTGCTACTTGTGGCAAACAAAGCTCTTTGTAACAGATTTCTTTTTAGGTTAACAGAAAGACCCCTACTAAGTGGACTTGTGGACTGTGAAGGAAGCCCACGGAGACGTGTTTCTACTGCCTTGGTACATGCCTGGGAATGACATGAATGCAAACAGGCTGAAGTTCAATTAGCCAAGATGGAAATTACATCCATGAACTGATTAAAGCATTTTACTGATACTCAGGAAGGGACACGTGATCCTGACCAAGAATGGTTGGACCTTCCCACTTACAGGCACGAGAGATGTGATGATGACCCCCATGCCACCAGACTGGAAAGGGTTAAAGAAAGAGCACCAGCTAATCTGCAATCAAGCAGCTGAGAGGCATAATTAATCAGATTGATTAGGCCATAAGAGCTGTGGCAAGAGGTAGCTTCAGTTTGCCTGGAGGGGGAGCCCATAGGCCAAGCCTGTAGGCCAAGCTCCTTGGAGGGAAGGCTTGGAGGCCTCCTGGACAGGAGCTATCAGCTGTCCTGCACCATCCTGAGGGCAGCTGTTCTGGAAAGAAGTTGAGAATGGCTATTCTTTTAACAGTGCGTAATTATAAGGCTTAAATACAATGTTCATCTTCTATGGCTATGATAGTCCCTGAACTGAGGCCTAGTCTGTGTTTATTTGGCTGTTTGAGATTTCCTAGCTTGGCTACTGTGTGAGGGGGACACAACAGATGCTCCAGCTGGTCCCAACTTATTCTCCTTCCTTGGCAATATTGTGACGAGAGAGAAATAGCAACAGCTCTTCAGCTGCCTGGGCTTTTTGTGAGCTTCCATGTGCTAAGGTCGAGCTGTTGGGGTGCTTGGTGTGGGTATCTGCATGTGGATGCCCGAAAGCTGTGGAAGCAGCATTGTGGGGTGAGCCCAGGGCTCTAGGACGGTTTGATGCTCTGCTGAGGAATCTGCTAGTTCCTCCTCTGATCATTGCTGAGGGTTTGCTTTTCCTCAGGAGCAGTGGTGGCAATGAAAGAGGCCTAGTGTACTGATAATGGCTCTCTTAATGTTTTTCCAGTGCTCAGCAGTAAAGTGTCTGAGGATCCCTCCAGAGGAGGGGAGGGGGGAAAAAAGGCAAACTGGTTTCTGTAGTCCCTTGTTGAAAAACAAATCAGTGTACCTGTTCTGTGGTGATAAGGAGAATTTAGTACACAAATTCACTTTGGTTTCTGGCTTCCCAAAGAATCTAAAGAAGAGGCAAGGAAATAACTAAAAAAAAAACCAACCAAACCACCACACACAAACCCTCATAAAGCTCCAGGCCTGTGGCCTGTTTTGCTGTTTCCCTGCCTCCTAAAGCCCAGCACACCTTCAAACATTCCTGGCTGAGGTAGATATAAAAAAAAAACCCATGTCTAATTTGGATTCACAGAGCCCAATCCTATCCTAAACAAACAGTGCTGCCTGGAATTGCTTGCCAGACAGTTGGCATATCATGCAGATTAGCTAACACTAACAATACTGCGTTTCAAGAAGAAGAGGCTGAACTTGGCTTTTGCTCCCCAGCTGGAATGCCAGCGCAGGGACGTGTGCCCATCGGAGCCATCCGTGGCCCCTCGGCCTGGCTGCAGTCGGAGTGGAGGCATTTGCAGATGCTTGCTGGTTGCTTGACCCCAAGACGGAACCCTGCGTGGAGGTAGGTTGGAAACCGAGCTGGGAGAATAATTCCACTACAAATTGCTGCCAGCGTTAAAGCTCCAGGGAGCAGATTTAATAGCTCCCTTCAACTCCTGCATTGGTTCCTCAGACTCTGCTTTATGGGCACAGCTGGATGATGGCGAGAGAAGGCAGGAAGGGGAGGCTATACTGCACTTAAATTTGTGGAAAAAAATTAGTTTGCACTTGTTCAGGCTTTCCTTTCTGTTGATTCATCCCTGTAAGTTTAGATGCATGGGGGAGAGGTGCAGGCTGTTAGTGAGGAGCTTTAATGCTTGGATCGGGAATGTGGGAACCAGCACCAGCCAGGCCTTACATGCTTTATGAACAACAAAACAAGGTTTCAGCAGCTTGGTCTGAAATTTGGGTGGCCATATGTAAACACCAGTGATCTTAGTTTTCTGGGCAAAAAAGAAAAAATTACAACTTCAAGCTTATATTTGCCTCAGATTTCAAATGGTGAAAGGGGGAAGAGTGTATAAATGCCAACTCAGCAAAATAAATGGTTCACACAGAAAAACCAATGTCAGGAGTGAAATCTGACTCACTGAGAGCCTCTTGTGTATTAAGTGCATGTGTTGCAGTGACAGAAGAATATCCCTGCTGCCCCCATCATAACACAATCAAACTGCTACTTATTCAAGTGTTTAGAGACCAAAATGCCAAGAGGAAAGGAACAAAAATATCTTTCTAAAGATGTGAATAAGTGGAACCTGGAGTTTCAAAGCTCCGTTTGGGGAGTGTGCAAGGCAAACAGCAGTGGTGCTTGCTGGAGGCACTGCCCAGCACACATGCTGGGACAGATCTTCTGTCCTGCAGGACAGATCTTCCAGCCCCAGGGCAGCAGTGCAGAGCTGGGGGGTGCTGGCATCTCCTCTTGGGAGGGAGAATCTGGGGGAGTTGCCATCCCAAATGGATCTGCAGGGTGGAGCTGGGAAGGAAGCACCTTAAGATCATCTGTGTTTGTTAGCTTCTGTGGAAATGCTTATTTCACCTGGCAGGCTTTGCCAAGCCTCACTTAGGAAACGTAAACACTTTCTTGAGGTTCCCAGTATTTGTTCCCATTCTCCTTCTACCTGTTCCCATCCCCAATGGCAGAATCACTCTCTAGATCTCAAAGCTGGTGAGCAAGGGCTGCCAGTGCTCTTGCCAGTATTCACTGCCCTTGCCTCCAGCTCCAGGGCTTGTGTGTTGATCCTCTTTCACTCAGGGAAAAAACAGTCTATTCCTGTAATGCCCACAGAAAAGCTTGCAGTGCTGGAGCGGGCTTTACCCCTTGCTTCTGTCAAATCCAGTTCTTAGCAAGGATAAAACTTCATTCTTTGGCTTCTGAGCAATGTGACTTCTCCAGCTCCAAATCTTTTTATTGTTCAGCTGTTGTTGACCACTAAAACTGGTCAAAACCAGGAAAACTCCAGACAAGGGGAAATATTAGGAACATTCTTGCAAAAAAAACCTCATACACCCCAAATGATATACAGCTGCACCAAACAGAAAAGTTGTTCAGATGGCAAAAATACTCTGTGCTTATCTAATGCCTCTTCAGGCCATTTCTAGACGCCCAAGGCTGTGCAAGTTTTCACTTGCTTGCTCATAAGCTTGGCCACACTTTCTGCTTGCCAGCCCTTGCTCCTGTGCCAGGGTTCGGCACATGCTCCTGAGCCAGTGGTGCTGACCTGCCCACACAGGCTGGGCATGTGGCAACGGGGCAAGCCCACCTGCAAGCCCTCGTAGCCAGATGTGCTAGCGGGTATGTGAAAGCCGCAGGTGGTTAAAGGGTGGCAGAAAGCAAAGCGAGCATGTTATGTTGTGAAGGGAGCTTGTAGTGAGGTGGGAGTCAGTCTCTTCTCCCGCGTAGTATGTGATAGGACAAGAGGAAACAGCCTCAAGTTTTGTCAGCGGAGGTTTAGGATGGATGTTATGAAAAATTTCTTCACCCAAAGGGTTAACAAACATTGGAACAGGCTGCCCAGGGAAGTGGTTGAATCACCATCCCTGGAAGTATTGAAAAGACGGGTAGACATGGTTCTGAGGGTCACAGTTTAGTGGTGGGCTTGGCAGTGTTAGGTTAATGATTGGGCTTGATGATCCTTCCAGCCTAGACTATTTATGACTGTCACAGCCTTACTGACAACTGCAGAGGTGGGAGAGCTCGTGTGTCCTGTACCTGGCTTTGTCCATCCCAAAGGGTGTGGAAGGCTTGAGGTGTCAGTGTTTTATCCCCTGCAGGGCAGTGAGCACAAGGTGCCTTTCCATCGGGGCGCGGCGGGGACCGCCGGGCTCGGCGCTGCTGCTGGGGCGGCAGTGCCCTCTAAAGGAGACACTCCGCAGCGAAAAAGCCGGGTTCGAGAAGCTCCACAAGGAAAAGTTGCCCGTTACAGTCTGAAATTGATGGAAATAATTTCAGAGGGATCTGGAACCTGCCTGAAAGCATTTATTAACTAAAATAACAAAGAATTTGAGAGCTTTTCCAGAGCCCTCTGTGTGCCAATGCAAGGAGGTTGAGCCCAGGGAGGTAGGCAGTAAGTGAGGAGCAGTGTGTTCGCTTTGTGGAGTGATCCTGTCAAAAGAACTAAAGGGATCTTCTCTCTATGCAGCAAAGGAGGAGGCATCTCCATCGGGGAGGGAGATCCTCTCCAGCCTTCAAAGCAGCTTCTTGTCCTTGGTCTTTTGGCAGTTGGCTATTCTAGATGGGAAGACATCTGTGTAAGGACCAGTTAGAGCTGGGTTAGCGAAGTTCATCTAAGACACCCTTATTTTGCACAGTCTGATTTTGCAGTTTTGACTGTTTTGCTGTTGAACACCCTCCTAAGGTAAATGAAGCAAATCAAAGTGAACATTCCTGACAAACTAATGAGCAAACACATTAGCAGCTCTGAAAATGAAATGCCTACGCATCACATAAATTCATTTCACAGTGTTTATATATTTATGGAAATGTCTTTGAGTTATACTCCCAGCTCTAGCAGAGATGATTTCTTCTTCCATTATGAAGCAGGTTATGTGGTGATAACTTCTAGACCCCTATGAGCTACTGGAGCATGTAATTATCTTGTTCCACTTATTAATGATGAAAAGTCTATACAAGTTGCAGAGTAGCTGCATGTACTATGCTTAGTAGTTTAAAGAGGCTGTATAAATTTAATTTAGTTTAAAATTTAGTTGCCGACATTAAATAATCTTCAAATATGGAATATAAATGTTTTGGGGCATTTAAAACTTTTCAAAATTATAAATGGATATATATTACTGCAAATATAAACTTAACATTGTGGTGCTAACACATGAAACTGAGAAAGTGGACTGTAAGCAAAAGAAGCTTATTAGGCTCTACTCTGCAATGCATATTCATCAAGCTAATACAAATTAGGACTCAGGCTTTTAATTTTGAAGTAATATTATTGGTAATGGAAGATATGTTAAAAATGAGTTTCATCTTGATGTCCTTGGAAGGTGGCCAATTTATGTACTTCTGGGTTAGAGATCTGCAAACCTCCGTTCCCCAACCTTCCTAAAATGGCATCGCTCATTTTATGATGTCTCCTAGCTATAATCCTGCTTCTCCAGTCTGCCATAATAATGCTAATTAGTTCTGTATGTAAATAAACTATTGTTGACAGGACACTTTCAGCAATTCACATATGACTCATGGAGAGAGAGGTTTTAAAAATGATTTATCCATAAACAGAGATTCCATATGTCCTAATCTGGCATGGATTTCTCTCCTTCTCTTTATAGCAAGGAATGTGTGTATGCCTGTATAGCAGGGCTATAATGTGACAATTTGTCTCGGAGTGAAACCAGGATTTATGGTACTTACTGGAGACCACAGAGGTAAAATGCACAGCAGGCTGCATTTAATCATCTGAATTTTCAAATATTTCTTTTGCTTGGGTAAATGTGTCTTTGTTCCTTTTTGGAAACATGTTCAGCTGTAGGATCGGTTCCTGTAAAGTTATCTGAAAATACTGCAGGCATACTTTTAGGGAAGGGCATGCAGGGGGTGGGAGAGGAAGCATGGATAGAGGACATTTCTGGGCCCAAACCTTTTCCTGCAGAACTTTCTAGCTGAGTGTACTTCTGGCAAGGCTTCCACTTACTAACACATCCTTGAAGAAAATGCACTTATCGGCTATACATGTCCTGTACACATTTCTGGAAATCGGGGCATATCGCACTAATCGCAGATAAATGCCATAGGAAATCCAGACAGAGAAGAAAGAGGAATTGTGAACAGTTAAACAGTATTCATATCTCCTGTAGGGCCTGAGCCTGTTGTCTTTAGTGATGTAAAACTATTCCAGCCTTGAGAGGGGTTGTGCTGATACGAGTGTACTTGCAAGAGGCAAATGTACCTTTTGCAGGGTTTGGAAACTTCCCTGGGAATGAAACTTAGGTTGGAGTACCTTGTCTCTGGGCTTTTTATTTTTGCTCGTCTCTGGGCTGCAGTGTGTATCCTTCTGGTGATGTTGTTTGGTCTCCCTGTCTCTTCCTTTTGCCTCTTGCTTTCTTTTTAATTATTCCTGGTTTTAGCACAGGGACACTCATATTACACCTAGTTACTACAAGTAACTTCTGTAACTTGCTACAGAACGCCGTTCTACTCTCTTAAATCAAGCTAGGGTTCTCATAACCACAAGATTTCAGGAAATGGAGCTTTGGGTAAAATCATGGAGATGTTGATGCTTAGAAAATGGCAACATGGATTACCTGAACATGCAGAAAAGGCAGATTAAAAACCCACAAACCAGTGGCAGGTGGTGTTTATGCCTTCATAATTTGAACAAGAGAATGCTGCACATGTGAGCCGTAAAATGGGATGAAACAAAGCGCTACTGGCAGTGAGTTGTGATGACAGAAGCAGAGCAAAAAAAGCTGATCTTTTTTGTACGTGGGGGCAAAGCTGGCACCTGCGGAGAAAAAGGCTGGCTGCTTATTCATGGCAAAGATACCAGCTTTCCTGCCAGTGAAACTGGAGCCCATTTTCTTCCTTCAGAAAAAGAAAGCTCTCTAGGGGTGACAGCAGTTTAATCGGGATGGCTTGTTACAGCCTTTGGGCTGCGAGTCCTGGTGAGGCTGCCAACGAAGTGCCAGCGTGGAGGAGATTTGTCTGCAGCAAGCGTCTGTCTGCTGAGAATTGGACCAGGTGCTGGTGCATTGGCAGAGCCCTTTGTGGTGAAGACAGAGCCAGAATTCCTCTCTTCTCTTGAATTTGCAAAAACTTTCCTCCTTTGGGCTGTGTAGCAAGAAGAAACAAAGGCACTAAACTGGCTCTCCCAAAGCAGGGAATCCCTGGTCTGGCTTTTCTTGCTTTCATCAGGTTGTTTTTTTTTTTGGTTCATGGCCTGGCTCTGAATTCCTGAGCCTGACAGTTGTCATTTGCTTGTAATGCTGGCCCGGGTTTATCAGTGAACCTTGCTGGAAGAGCTGCTTTTTAGCTGGTCCCAAGAAGCTCCCTTTCAGCTGTCGCTCCTTCGTCTGATGTATGAGACTGAGAGCATCCTTTAGTAGCATCCATGCCAATATTCAAGTCAAGGTTCCACAAGTGTGTGCCAGCAATAATACTAATAATATTTTAAAAAAATAAAAAAGTAGGAGGGATTTTTTGAAGTTGTTGTTTCTCATGTCCTTATTGTAGTTCTCTCAGCAGTGAGACTTCTGGCCCCCTCTACTCTTGCCTTCAATTCACATATGAGCATTTGATATGAAAAAGGAGGGTGGCTAGTGAGTATTTTATCTTTTACAAGGAACTGGTGGAACCTCTGAAATGTGGAACTTGAGTCTGAACATAGGGGTAAGAAAAATGATTGCTTGAGAAGAACCTGATGAATTGGGTATGTGTTTTGATTAGTTTCTGATGTTGGCAAACTTCTGGAAAATCTGCAATCTAGGTCCATAGGTTTTACAAACCCAGCAATGACTGGGTGCAATTCTGGATGTGAATACAGAGTAGATGATAGTAAACTATCAAAGAGTAGTTAGAAACTGGAGATTGATTCAGTTCTGGTATTTTTGTGATCCATTCTTATTGCTAAAAATACATTACTGTCTGGCCTTTGCTGCCCACCTAGACATTTCTGGTGTAAACACATGGTAATGAGAAAAGGGAAATAAAAGCAAATTTTTGGGAGGCAGAGCAGAAACTTGGGTGTGGAGTGGGGACTACATTTGCCCAGCTCTGTCAGAACTTTCCTTTCTTCCCCTCTGTAAACATGTGACGACTTATGGAAGGATCACTAGATTACATTTTTCATGCTGTTGTCATTAATTACTGTTTGAAAGCTGAAATGAAGAGTTGGGTTACTTGGTTGCTGTGAGGTGAGTAATGTGTGTTTACTGAGTGGTGATCTGCTGCCTGCCAGCACACCTTGGCTACCTGTACTTACTGGCTTTAGCCGCAGAAAGAGCTTGAGGTTATGTTGCATTTGATCCATTTAAAAACAAAGGAAAGGGAGATTCTTTCCCATCTCTCTAAACAAATTCCTTAATGAGCACTATCCCCAAAATAGGCTGAGCAAAAAGGTAGCTAACTATTTTGGTCAGAGAGGATAATCCCAACTCAGAAGCCAGTTATTCTCAGGGAGCTGGGATTGCGGGAGAGCACAATTTTGAGGGTGAAAGGTGAGCTTAGATACATGGCTGGGGGTTTACCTGGCATAATTTTTCAGGGAGTTTTGAACAATTCTGAAAAGTCAGGTGTTCAAGAAGCCTAGTGCTCCCATGAAGGGATAACTGCTGTATGAGGCTGCACTTGAACACATGCAAAAACGGCAAGGATTTCCTATGTACTGGAAAAGCTTCAATTGGGGGATGAATTTTTAGACCCCAGAAATTCTAACCAAGTCAAAGCAAGACAAAAGCATAGAAAATCTTCTGCTCAAGCCAAGACTTATAGTTTTAATTGCTTTGAGGCAGAGAACGTGGCTGTATTTGTGTAAGTATAGGACAGGACCACGTTCCTGTCCCTCTTTCCTTTTCCCAACCCTCTGTCCAGTCTTTCTGCTGTTACAAATAGTGAGAGAAAGGCTGGTGGTGTGAAAATCTTGTGATATTCTTCCTGGGAATCTTTTGTCCCAGGGTCCAAAATGTGAAATTAAAATTTGACCTGTGTGCAGCTCTTTTACATGTGTGTAAACTCTGAGCAGAAGTAGCAGGATTATGGCCAGAGCTGATTGATTAATCAGTTAAAGAATTTATTTTTTTTTAACCCTCTAGAAGAATCCTTTCAAAATTTCTGGGTTGTATCTCAAAATGTAGGTCACAGGGAAAATGTGAAAGTTTGATTTGCAGGTGCAGCTGGCAGTTTAGCTCTCAATTACCTCTATTTGTTAGCAGGTGGTTGTGGTTGCTGCTTATCTTCCCATTCATTGAAGCAGACTGTTAAAGGCTAATATTTGCAGCAATGGTTATGGATTCCCCTGGCAGAGTCAGAAGTGTGTGGGCATAAAAATGCAGACTGATTTATGAGAACTTGAGTTACTTATTAAAAGTCCCTATTGAAAGGAATTTCCAGTTCAAGCCTCATATCTGATATGAATTTTTATTTTTCCTGTGATAATGCTCCACTTTTAAGATTGATAAGTGTTTTAGTGGAGCATCTGCCCAAGCCTGCAAGCACACAGTAGCTGTACTAGTTATCCTATACAGAGTGTGTGAATTGACAGGGCCCAAAGCTGTGGGGGTGTGCTTTTTGAGAGGTAAAAGAACTTCAACTTGTTGAAAAGCAGTGATGAAGTGAACACTAACATGGGATTATTTGGGGGAGGCTGTGACAGGGAGGTAGCTGAGATGAGTGACTATGTTTGAGTTGAAGTAGCTTTTGTTGCAATCCCATTGCCTCCAAGGGGAAGTGAGGCTGTATGGTATTTTAGGTCACTGATTTTCTGTGGACCTATAAAGAAGTGTTCAGGAAAATGTGGCAATTCAGGACTGGTTTGGTATTTGTTGGTGCTACTAGCATTTTATATTAGCATGTAATGCAGACGTCAGTTGCCACTGCATTAGGACATGGTCTGTGTCCCTTTCAAGTAATGAATCTTGCACTGGTGTCCAAGGAGTTCCTAACCCCTTCCAGTGTCAGGAGGAGGGAAATCAGATCTAGAGCTGCCGAAGGGGCAAAATGGCAAAGATGAAAGCGTGTCAATAACAGCCGGCATTCAACAGAAAGGTAGTAAGATATATCTAAGAAAGCACATTCCAGTATTGTTCCTCCCTTGTATGTTCTTTCAGAGCCAAACAATCACTGCTCTTAACAGCTATAAGCTCGTGATGTCAGTGTATGTGCTCTTGCCTCTCCCTTGGCACCGTGTAACTTCAACACTGTAGTTTTGTCTTTGATATTCAGGTACTGTCTTCCTAGAGGGATCCTTGTAACTACCCCAAGGACACTACTCTTGTCAGTGTGTCCAGCATTATAAGTGATTGCTTCTAAGCAGCTGCTGCATTAGACTCCGATTCCTGACAGCATCCTCCCTCAGCTCAGGGAACGGGGAATAGGGTGGAAAGTTTTCTCATGTGTCTAGGCTGCAATTTTGATGGAAAGATCACCGAGTGTTTAACAAACAAACAGCTTTGTCTTATGAGAAGGGCATCCAGGGAAGAGGCTTTATTGATGCTCTGAATATCAATAATTCAAGGAGGATAAAGAGCAAATGAGGTTCCCGGGATTTATATGTAAGAGCTTGAGAGTATACTTGCAGCGAGGCTGCTCTTGTTTAGTTAAGTAGTGGGGCCACCTAAGAAAGTCTCGTTCACCGTGAAACAGGCACCATGTGGGTGGCTTTGCAATGCTTACAGAAAGGTAGCTGGGAAAAAAGGGATACCAAATTGGTCTGCAAAAAAGGAATTGCATCAAAACAGGTGTGGATAAGTGAAGTAATCCAGAAATTATCTCTTTGGGTTTATTGAGCTGCTTCTGAAGAGCTTGTCTGAACACAAACCTCAAAGTGGATCAGAAGGTGAGCCTGGCATGATCTAAACATACAGGTATTGCTTGAGACCCGTGTTTTGTTCCCGGCTCTGCTACTGGCCTGGAAGGAAGAAGGTATTTGGAGAAGATATTTCATCTGTCTTTGATTTTCTGTAGAATCAAAGCAGTGATACAAGCTACCATGAAAACATGTGGAGATAAGCTGATTGAAAGTTATTAATTATACTAGTAAAATTGCTTCCATGATTGTCTGTGGCAAGTTTCCCAAACTAGAATCTTGAAATAACTTTTTTTCAGTAAGCAAAATTCCCTTGTTTCATGCCTCCTTCCCTCTCATGTCCAGAATACAAGAGGGATCTCACTTTCTGTTGCTTCCACTTAATTGAATTAGTCATCTGCCTCCAAAGGTATGTGCCGCAGGTCCAGTTCTTGCTGACAACCAAACCAATGGGCCATTACATGAGGTAGATGGAATCCAACATCAAAAGAGAGAGCAATTTGCGTTGGATAGATGCCAGGAGCTTTTTGTGCTTATCCGAATACCTGCATGCACTGAGATTTTTTTCATTGCTGCTAGTGCTCCCTTATTCCATGTTGGAAAGATTAAAACCTTTGCTCATGAGTAAGGCTGTACTTCCATTATCTCAGTGCCTGAATGAAAACGGTGGTGCGGGGCTGCTTATGATGTTGGAGATCACTTCTCATTTTCAAGTGCTGGTGCCTCTGGGGAGTGAAAATGAATGCTGCATAAAGCTATCTACACATGGGATTTTTAGCAGTGCCTCAAAGTGATCAACTCTTTATCTTTTCCTGTCACACAACCAACAAACAAAATTAAGAATTATCATTGCTGTAATGTGACAGGAAGGAGTTGCAAGGAGATGAGAGCACAAAGTTCCTGCTGAGCTCTCCTAACAAAGCTATTGCTGCAAAATAGCTTCCAAAACATCTGTGAAAGTCCCTGGAGACCCTGCCAGAGATGTGAC
>KZ505957.1:66952-92140 GCA_002844005.1 Limosa lapponica baueri | reverse complement strand
TCCAGTGGAATCAGAATAGTGAAATGGCTCTGTCCACATTAGCACTTAACAGCAAGATGATTTTTTTTTTTTCCTTTTTAAATTAGCTTAGTGTAGAACCAGATGGCACCAAAAGTATAAGCCATGTTTCTTACTAATGGCTCTGGTTCTCTCCACTTTTTATTCTTGATTACTTTTTTATTTCCTTTTTTTTTTTTTTTCTGGTGCAATGCAGGTATTTTGAGTTTGTTGATTGTTATGTTTCGGGAGGGAGGGAGGTAGATGAATGCAGTCGTAGATCCAGCCCCTTACTTATTACTAAGCTTTTCTAACACGTTTGACAAACTGCTGTTTGAATTATTAACTAAACACTTTCTCCGTTTTACTCCTTCTCTTTTTGCCCTTTCTGGGTTCTCTTTGGTATGACGGTGGGGACTCGTGAACAGAAATGGTCAAGTCGGAAGAGGCGCAGTTCATCCAAGGTAATCCATATTTTTTTCTCTTCAAAAAAACCCAGTCCCATCCCAAAATCTGTGCCGTCCTCTGAAACAGAAAGTTCAAACATAGGAAAATTCTGAAGTATAGATGCAACCTGTCTTAATGCGATGGCTGTGATACCCTTTGCTTTTTTGATTTTTTTTTAGTGTGATGAGAAATTGCCCCTGTTTTCTTATTGTAAATCCTATGGTAGTGGCTAGGGGCAAGCGAGTGTAAGACCTAATTCAGCAAAGACCTGTAGAAAGAGAGAAAAAATGTCTGTACTAAGGCAACGGGTGTAAATACAACCAAAAAAAAGGAGCAGTGGAGGATTTGTGTTGTAAGCGCACCTGAAAGGTGGCTGGTAGTTGGTACTGGAGTTGGACACGGGTCTCCGGGTTCCCAGTCTGATTGTCTGAGACACCTCTCACGGCGGGAGGGATTTTGTGAGGCAGTATTTCTTCTGGTCACTCCTGTGGGTTTTGAAATTCCTTTTGTTCTTGGCTTGGAGACCAAGCAGAGAGTTTTCATTACCAGCAGTGTAACATGATTTCCAAGATTTGTGTGTTGCTACACTACCGTTCCACTTTTGCATTAGATTTTAACTTTTTCGGGAAACAGACTGTGGCTTTTTATTTGTTCTGTAAAACTTTAATTTGCTATTGAGTAAATAACAATGATATAGAAACTGCAGGCTCCAGAATGGAGCTTGAGAGCTATACAGGCTAACTTTCTGAAAGGCAGAATTTGGCTCTTATGAGGACACATATGCATCTTGATATTTTTCCTATATAGCTATTGGTTTGTGCCTAAATAAATTGAATAATTAACCTCCTCTTGTTTTATTCATTACAACTGTGGTGTGTGATGTAGAGGAGCCACCCACCTCAGGTATTGTGCCAGCAAGTACATTTTTCTCAACAGAAGAAGTGCAAAGTACAGCTCTTGGAGCCGGACGGTAGCTCAACAAGCCCTGGATCCTGGGATAACACAGCCCTTCCCGTGGCACTCGGCGCAGAGTCGCCAGGCATCCCTGAATGCCGTATGACAGAAAGCGATGGAATAATTGAAGAGCTCAGCACTTTAGTTTTTAACCAAAGCTCTGGAAATTACTGTGCCCTCACTCAATCAGTGTAGCTTGATCCCCCTTTTTCTCGCGCGTGCACACACAGCTGTCTCTTGGCGCTGGTTGGCTTTGGGTCCTGGGAAAGAGAGCCAGGTTTTTAAACTCTGGTTCTTTTTGTCCAGAATAGCCAAACTTCTGTCTTGGTTGCTGTCACTGGAAATTTTTTTTTTTTGGTTATACACTATATCTCATTGCATTTTGAATATATTTTTTTTTGTATATATCTACAGGTTTTTGGACCTTTAGCTGTAAGCCATATGGCCAGGTCGTTCTCAAGGCTCTGGCTTGTGCATTAGCATCTTTTCAAATAAAATTAAGAGGTGCTGAAGCATGGTACTGAGTTAGGAGAAGTGAAAGTATTGCTTAAAAGAGGAGAGGGGAAAAAAAAAAAAGAGCTGCAACCTTGTGCTCTATTCTGTTCCAGTCACTAGGGGGTAGGAGAGCTTCAGTTCTTCCTAGGGAAGACACAGTTCATGCTCCAGTGTGATCTCTAAAGAAAAGCTCTGTGACCATCCAAAGGCAGTAAAAATATTTCCCAGCATGCGCTGGAAAAATCTGACAAAGCAGTATTTCCTAGTTTATTGATTCTGCTACTGCACTAAAACACTAGTACTGTACATCAATAACCATCTTTAGTTAGGAAACTCTGGTCTGTGGAAGCAGTACTAGCAGTTTGTGGCAGAACATAAATGCTAGAAAGAAAAATTGTGTGCATGGGGAATATAGGTGCCTAGGGAAGGCACAAGAGGTTATGGAAGAATAGCCAGAGAGTATGATGGGGTAGAAAACAATGTTGCTGGACGAGATAAAGATACAGGAATAAGGGGAGCAGGGGAAATGGAGCGAGCTCTATAACAGATACACAGACTTGTCTCTTTTTTGGCTACTGAGCTGACTCTGGTTGGTTGTTGCAGGAGAAAAAGGCCGTATACTTTCTATTTGAGCAGCTGAACTGAGACAGATCTAAAATTCACCTCTGTAAGTTTAGGCAAATAATTTTCTATTTGAAATGGTTTTCCTGTGTTTTTACGCTGAACTGTAGCTGACCTCTATTGTAATATTTAGCTTTTCTTCTACAAATACAGGGAAAAATACTTATTTTAAGTCTGGATAAAACGAATATAACTTTCACAGCTTTTTTTAATCTGTATTGCCTATATGAAAGAAATCTGGTTTTACTCTAATTTGACCACTTTATGTTGTCTCAGTGCAGATTTGGCACATCAGTATCCTGAAAGAGTCTTGTCACATCAGTCACGGGATTCTTGCAGGCTTCCCAAGTTCACCCCAAATGACCAGTACCCCTGCTGATGGCATTAATACCTGATGCGACCCGTGTCAGACTGGCGAAGGGGTTCACATGGGCGCTTGTGGATAACATGCCTTCTTCATGTGTGTTCTCTGACCTCCCTTGCTTTGTGAAGAAAAAGCTACCTTTCAGACAACAAAAATAGCAGCAGTACTAGATCTCCAGTCCTGTTACAGTTGCTTCACAGGCATTACATATAGTAAGCAAGAAGGATTTCAGTGACTGAATATTGTCTTTTAAATCATTTTGGTGCAAGAGCTGTTGAACTGGATGATTTAGCTATCTGTTGATTACACAGTATATATTTTTCACTGCTGCGAGACGGGAGTCATCGCACTTTTGGGTGCACTCCCAAGACATGGGCAGCACATCCAGATTCCTCATTTTTTATGGGAGCTGAGAACAGCATTGTCCTCTGTGGGAGCTGTCTCCAAGAGCACAGCTTTCTTCTTTTTCTCATAGAGGGTGGCATCGCAAAGGGAAGAAGATACTATTAGGCACTATTAATATATGCACTCATATCTGTGTATTGGCAAGCTCTCCCCTATTTTCTGTTTTTCTTTCTAGGGCGCAGAGGGAGTTGGTAGCTATCTCTCCTGGAGCCCAACACACTGATGCTCAGTACCCTTGTTTGTCCCGGGTGGCTTGAGTCTCACCCTGGGTGCCCCACACGCTATTTCCAGCATTTGTACAGCTGAATAACCTTTAAGTGTTGAACATCTATGAAGCAAATAAGCAGGTTTGCTTGGGGTGGATTGACCCGCAGCAGTTCGGTCCTGAAACAAAAGTGACGCAGTTGCCACCTTGATAGCCTAAGCTGATTGAATAAATTGGCTGAAAGGCTGACCGGACCCAAGTGCTCCTCAGCGTCTCAATGCAGGGGAAAATCCCTCGCTCTCCTTTTTTAATGCGTGGGCTGTTAGGTTTCATTTTTGCCTGCCTCATTGTATTTGGCTTTCTCCCACAATACCCCGTGGGCAGCAGTGTTCTCCGAGCGTTTCGTGGAGCGGAGGGACTCGGTTGCCACAGGGTCACGCATCGTGGCAGCAATCTCGTGTCGGTTCACTTGCCTTTCTCGCTGCCCTCTCCTCTTTCCCAAGGGGAGACTGCCTCTGCAAAATGGTTTCCCTGCCTAATGAGGAGAGGTCCAAAGAGTCTTCCTATTTGTGTGTTGTTGTTTTCTCAAATGGCAAATTACGTGGCCCAGTTTTGACGTTGACCTCTTCACAGGGATTGCAGCAGGGCTTCTGTTGTCCTGTCTCATCCTTTTAAATGAAAGATGTGAGAGATGGACTCGCTTCACACTTGGCCACCTCACCGTGTCATTTAAATGTACAATTTTTCTGCATCTCTTTATTGCTTCAAAAACAAGTTTGAACTTGGGGCATGTATGTGTGTGTCAGGAAGAGAGACAGATTTGAAAGCAGCCCTGATGCACCAGAGGGGATTCGCTGGGTGCCTATAGAGGGAGATTATATACAAATGGTGTTAGCAGGGAGACTTGAGCTCCTAAAGGATTTTGTGAAGCTGGGTCAGTGAGTTGGTTCTTTCCCCTCCAAAGCCCTGTCATTCTTGCTGGTCTCCCATGTTTGCTTCTGTGAAGGCAGAATATGGCCCACTTGCTCATTCTTGTCCAGCTTTCTTTAAATCAGAACGAGAAAGTAATAAAAAATTGAAAGTTGGTGTAAGAGGGTTTTATATTGATTTTGAAACCAGGAACTAGATTCTGAAAATGGTACTGTGAGCACTGATTTTTAATTTTTCTGTTTAGAGATGAGGGACGTTTTCTGGGGAACTGTTCTCTCTAAGCAGCAGTGAGAAGAACCATCTTCTGTTCCTCACATGGTAGGGTTGTCATCTGTGACTAGGCCATACTTTTGCTTCAGAAAAGAGTACTTATTACTTTCCTGATGTTGCACAGTCCCTAAATCTGCAGTAAACATGAGCTCTTCTAGTTTTTTTTTTTTAAAAGTAAAGCTTTCTGGATGTTCTTGTGCTTACTGTTTTCTTTCTGTTAGGCTTGTTTGAGGGATTTTTTTTGTTCAAATTGTTAGCCATTTTACAGCAGTGAACTGCTCATAAAAGTGACCTTCATGGTATCACTGGTTATTTGCATCCAAAGCCCAGCCAAAATCAGAGCTCTGTCTGGAGACAACCCCTTGAATTCTGGTCTTAAGACTATCTTGATTTCAGAAGTGATGAGGGGAGCAGGAAGGAATAAGCAAACTTTTCTGATGTCTTGTGCCTGGGTTGTGTGCCAACTTCCATCATAGAGTATGTGTTTCCTAATTTCCAGCCTTATAGCCTGATCCTAGCTTCAGCCAACTTTTCTGTACCTCTGCAAGGCACCTTTACTTTGGTCTGGGACATAGCCAGAGTGTGAGCTGGCTGGCTGCAGAGAGTTTACAGGAAAATATAGCAGGAGAGGCCTGAAGGACCTGGCATCCAGTCTGGGAGCACAGCTGGAAAGAGCTTGGGTTCAGCAGCAGGAGGAGCTGAAGTAACCAACTGCAGAGTCGTCCGTAGCCTGGGAGGTAACAGAGAAAGGGAAGAGCTGAATAGATAAAAACACTTTACAGTTGTCACTGATTAAGCAGTTATGTCCTCCTTTTCTGGCCATATAGACAGGGGCTTTGACTTTTCTGGTCTCGTTGTGAAGGCAAGTTAGTGTAGCGATGGCTGGAGGGAAATTGTTTGGGGTGGTTTTTTCCATCCTGGTTTTGTCCCTGAGTAATTTTGTTGGACTAATCACTGCACTTCTCTGTGCTCTGTTCTGTGTAATAGTTTTTCCAACTCAGAGGGAGGCTGTGAAGTTTAATCAATTAACTCTGTGTAAATCAGTTTGAAACGAGTAGGTGCGGAGTATCAGAGAGGAGGTAAGACTTTTAAAATAAATAATGCACTAGCATTTTCTTGTCGCCTGGGAGGCATTTTCTGTAGTGCAGACTTCCCCAGGCAACACTAAAGTTGACTCATTGATGCTCCAGGTCTCTGGGTCTACCACACGTCTGGGTTTCCCCAGACGTGCTTCCTTCCAGAAACCGTGAGTGGAATCTGAGACACTGCCTGTTTGGCTGGGATTTCCATCAGGGTGGTCAGATGAACAACCTGCCAAATAACCGGGGAAGCGAGAGAGGTGGCCGCAGAGCATGCACAGAGCGGTTCTTTGCTGTGTATGTAGATCATAGAAGGCACAAGAGACATGCCAGACCTGCCAAGCACACACTGTGGGAGCAACCTGGGCATGTCCAGGAAATCCAAAGCATTCCTAACGTATGGGCTGTCTTGCAGGGGTGCGAGGCAAGGAGCCATCCCAGGCTCTGTGCTGCTTCATTTCGGAAGAGGCTTGTGTTGGTGGCAGAGCTGGGTTTGGGGGAGGTAGGAAGCAGACTGCAGCCATTGAACCTGTGGTGAGGTGCTGCAGATCAGGACTGTGCCCTAAACCTGTTGCAAACATCTTGGTTTCTCTAACATGTGATGCTCTAAAGTGATGCTAGATCTTGTCCAGAAAGTCGTGTCCACCTCCTGTTAGCTGGAGACCAACATACCCCTCTTCTGAGATGAGCACAGAGCACTTTGGCAGCTGTGCAGCCATCTGGAAGGGGGGTGCACAAGGCCATTTCCTAGGGGCCACCTGTGCTGGAAGGTCGGAGTTGATGAATTGCAATGTGCTCTAGTAATACCGGGCTGCAGGCGCAGATTTTTCCAGGGACCGCACGGAATCCGGGCTGGTTTGGGTACCTCCCAACAGTCCTTTGAACTGTCAGGTCAGTGGCTAAAAAGGTGGGGTTATCTACACTACGGAACTTGGGTAGGAAGGCCCCCAGCGCTGAGCGACTCTCTAAAATACTGCCCTGGTTAAAAAATGAAAAGAATCCAAATTTGACTTGAAAACTGAGTGATAACAACTGTCTTTCGTGCTCAGCCTGGAAGCTTTGAAGAGTACTGGATGCTTTGTTTTTAAAAGAAATTGTAACGCGGATAATAAAATTTGTCTGTTTTTTTTTTTTGTGAACTAACATCAAATACCTCTTCCTCCTCTGAGGAAGGAGCTGGGGGGGAGGGAGAATCCTTGGTCCTAAAGCAGCAAGTACATCACATCAAACATGACTATGTTAAATACTAAAATGTTCAAAGTACAACTGAGATAGATAAAGGCTTTGATGGGAAGTGGATATTTCCCAGGGACATTACAAGCAATAATCCAGATGTTATGGTGTAATGCAACGAGTGTCCATGGATAGATGGGGAGCTCAAGCCAAGCAGCGCCTGCTGTAGGCCTTAGCCCTCCACTCCCATGCTGTTACGCCATATGGAAGCAATCTCCAGGCCCCTTTAATAGCCAGCTTTGGATTCCATTTTCACAGGGCTCATAGAGCTAAGTGGAGCTGTTTTATGGACAAGTTAGATAGAAGCCTTTCCAAGATAAACATCCAATTCGAAATTAGGACATACCAAGCTGCAAAATTATTTTAGGGCATATTTCATGGAAGCACTGCCATTTTTCTGAGGCGATTGCCAGACTGTAGAATGCCCTTTGATCCCTTGTGGACATTACTCCCTTTTTTATAAAAAGGATTTTGAAATAGTTCAGTGTTTAGGGAGGAATATATCTGCCGGGACTTTGAAGTATGTCCATGGGAACAGTCATGCTTTAGCTTTTTGGCCTAAAAGACGAACTTTAAAAAAAAAAAAGAAAAAAAGAAATTACATTGCAGCTGGATTTATGAATCAAAAATCTCGTTTTCTTTTTAAAGGTAGGAATTTTTAATCAGTGTGCCAGGAAAGCCAAACGGGGTGTTTAAATAGAAGTATATTAATATGCTTGTGGGATTCAAAGGATTGGGTATTTTAACCAGCAAAAAGCGAGTAAAAAAATTCGTGAGTTCACCACCCATGATTTAAGAATTTTGTTGCTGGGTAATTGATCCATAAAAAGTAATCTTCAGACATCAGGTGCTTTTGCAATCGTTTTATTTAGCAACAACATTTCTTACTTGCTTTTAAAGCTAACACGTCCTGTTTTAAAGTGACTTGTGAAATCTTCTCCTCCGTCTTGCTCCCACCTGTATGACATGATTGAAGCTCCAAAGTGTGGCGAGTTAAAAGTTGCTTCACGAGAATAAAATATGGCAGGATTTTTACTGCGAGAAGAAGAGTATAGCCTTGAGTTTTCATGTTTCCAGCTCACTCCCCCCAAATAAAGGCCTACTTAATCATCCTCTGTCCAATAAAATATTGCCAGTTAGCAAACTGTTAGCACAGCCGTGCTATGTAGGATGAAGCTGCGAAGGTAACAAATGTGGCTACCAGGTAACCATAACTCCAGATAAAGAGCCTGGTGGTGTCAGTGTTTTTTCAGCAGGCATCAGTATTTTTGATTCGTGAGCTCGATTTCTGGAAGCAGGAGCTCCAAAGGCAGCAGACAAAGAGCTAACGTGGATGACAGGCGGTTGAGCGATTGAGGAGGTGGAAGATGGGTGTTCAGCCTTTCACCTGGCCATAGTCTTTATGATTGTGGGCTGGCTCCCCCGAAAGGACAGACCCACGTTTTATGGACATAGCTAGAGACATCCAAGATTTTATTTTAGTTTTTCCTCTCCAGCACTCTCCTGTGTCTTTCCCCGGGCCAAGGTGACAGATTGCTCTTGATGCTGGAGGTCTGCACTTACCAAAGCTCGGCCAGGTTAGCTGAAGTGGAATTCTCTGGTGGTTTAAGCTAACCCTGCTGATTTTGCTCTGATGCTGAACACTGTCCCTTCACGGGGCCAGCTGTTGTACAGTACAGAGAGAAAATCCATATCATCCTACTGCCCTCTATTCTCTGCTTTACTTCTAGGGGACCATGGTACCTCTCTCACTTCCGGTGCTTACATATCACAGTCAGTTTGAGCATAAAAATATGGGTTTTGGTGTATAAATGTTTCATGTTGCTGGCTTCCTTTTCAGTCAAGCTTCATACGGAGCATGCGACTCTTTGACTCTTTGCGCAAGAACCAGTTGTGGAATGGCCTGGTCACCATCACGCTCTTGGAGGGGAAGAACATCCCTGGAGGGTGCTTGGCAGAGATTTTTATTCTCCTCAAACTGGGAGATCAAAGATACAAGAGTAAGGTAAGTATTAAGGATTTCCTTAAGTTTGCTGAAGCCAATAAGGTACTTGTTTTTTTTTTCACTGATGTTGCTACTTCAGATGGAACTATTCTTGAATCTCTTTTATGTAGGCGAGATCAAAACCAGGAGACCAGATCAGGGATATTAACATTTTACTAATATGTTTTACATGCCAATATAGAAATAGGAAGTTAGGAATAGTGTGTGTATGTGTTTTTGTGCATTTAACATACTCATCATATTGATGGATGTTTGACATTAATATGAAATGAAATAAAACTACATGCATCACACATGTGTTTTGTTCTCTGCCAATACAGAAGTTAGGTTTGCAATGTTAGGTGTGCTGGAAAAGCAGACCTGAAATGGTTCCCAGTGCAGGGGAATTATTACCTTTTTTTTATTAAGAACCTTTCTTGAAAAATGTGTTACATATAGCAGAACCCATCCCCTACTCAGTAAACACACAGAATATTCCATGGTTTTGATTTGAATTTTTGTTCTTCTACTCTGTGTTTACTTGTATCCAGTACCATTTCATGGGAATCTAAGACATAAATGGGATTCCTAAAGATATACATTTCATCTCCAAAATCTAACAAGGAGAAGGAGAGATACTGTAATTGAAATAATATTCTGTTGAGAGAGCAAGAGCTCTGCATGTCATGAACTGGAAGTGTGGAGGGAGGAGCAGGAGGAAACAAACCAACCCCCTTCTGTACAAAATGTACAGAGCAAGTTCACAGAACATAACATTCAGATGTAGGCGCATCTGAAACCTGCACTCTGTCCCCCTCATTGGACCTCAAGCCAAGGTCATGATATGATGTTTTTATTTAGAAAAGCAGCTTTGAAAAAGAACAAATGGGTTAGGTGTCTTAGAATAAATATACGTTATTCCAGTTAAGATCCTTTTTTTATGTTTCTCGGTAATGGTCCATTGGCTGTATCACGAGTCTGCAAGACTGCACTGTCTGCAGTCACAGAAAATTAAGAAGTTTAAAATGGGGAGTCAAGTACAATGTTTCCTGCAGTGACTTAATTGCTTAGTAGTTCTGTCTGGGGTCCAGCAAGACTTGGGGACCGCTGCTTTTGCACCCTAATAGGACTTCAAATTGGCAGTGCTTCACGTTCTTTCCTGGAGTTTTTTCAACTTATGAAGTACGATCTCTCATGGTTGAGAAAAGCAGATAAGGTGGGGAGAAATCTCAGTCATGGTCTAGCTAATCCTATCTCCTGTTCTCTCAGTGGCCATGCTGATATTGATGGTGGGTAGTGTAGTGTGATATGAACTGCAAGTGATTTAAGTCCCAATCCAGTGAATACTCAGAGTAACCTGAAAACATGAACAATCTCACTGAACTCAGAGGGACAATTTACAGATATCAAATTAACTGGATGTTAATCCAGTTTCAAGGCTGCACCTTCTTTGCCTATATGTTAACACAGAAGGATAAAAAAATACTTGAGTTCCTGAATTCATTCAAACCTGTTTTCAGGTGATTGTCCTCAAAATGTTTATTCTTTATTTTTTCCAGTGTGTGTTGTTGAATGATGACCACAGTCCACTGGAAGTGGAGCTGGTGGATCCACCTTACATTTCAGAATTTCTCCAGCCATTCATTCATGTCACACTGGCATATCTATCATTATTGGGAAGAGGAAAGAGAATTTTTAAGGAAGACGAGGCTGTGCGTGATGGGCTGGGGAGCTTTGGTTGGAATGACCTTAGTAGTTGATGCCCTAACATCCAGAATTGATATGTGCTTTACTGTGGAAATAAGTACCATTTAAGAAAAGTAAATATTATAACTGCATGTTTTCTAGACACTGTGTAAGAGTGCAAATCCTCAGTGGAGGGAACAGTTTGATTTTCACTACTTCTCTGACAGGAAGGATATGTTGGACATTGAGGTCTGGAGAAAGGATAACAAAAAGCATGAGGAGCTTTTGGGAACGTAAGTGGTTTATTTTGGGGGATAAGGGGTAAATGAAAAAGATAATGTGATTTTTATTATGATTTCTTAAACTGATCAATTTATTTTCATTTTCAGCATCATACTGTATGTTTCTCTCCTTAATTCCAGTCATGTCCAGATGCTTCTGAAAGGGTCTGTTTATTAAAAGCTATTACAGGGTAATTGATTAACCACGACCTGAATGCAGAGACACACAAGCTGACTCCGCACATGCCGACTGTAAAATCCAGAATACTCCGTGAGCTCAGTGGCAGCCGTTTCTGGGAGAGCCAGTGGCAGCAAGGGAGGCAGTACTTGTCTGCATTTGCATGGTGATACTGCTCCAGCCCCATTGTGCTCTGCAGGGCTGATTTGCAGCTTCAGGCTGGTGCCAGCTCAGGGGTCTCTGTGCTCCTTTTTGAGTGGAACTGGTGTCCCTTTTCTCTGTTTGCACCCTGGTAGCATCTTCTTGTAGCCTTGTTTATGGGTCCTGTTACCTGGGTTTGCTTTATTTGCATAATCTCTTCCCCGTTGCCACAAAGGACTGATCTCAGTGGGTTTGGTGCCTCATGCTATTGCACAAGCTCACGTTGTTTAAAGCATCATTTTCAGGGGTAGCCTCATAGGTGATCGACCCACCTCCTGACTGATACCAGATTTTGTTGCACTGCGTTATTTCATTATAGCTTCAAATTCTCAAGTAATGATCTTATACCTGTTAGCACATGAGACATTTTGTGGGTTGAACCTTTTATTTTAATTTCTTAATGACAATAGAATATGGTTCCCACTCGTATGTCCTGTTCTTTCCTCTCCACTCTAACTCCATCTTATTTTGTACAGTATTATTACAGTCTTGGTTTCCTAGTAGTAAGTGTATCTTCTTCCTTCTTCTGGCTTGCAGCCTTGTCATTGAGACCCATCTCCCCAGAACACATCTGCACAGCTGGCTACACGCAGGAGCACTAAGAACTGTTTAATTTACTGGAGCCCCTCTTTTCTCTGTCCGTGCTTATCTGCTTGCAGGATCGGTGCCACAATCTCTAAATTCTTAGGCGCAGGGATCCTGTCTGCAGTTGTTTGCTGTTCTCACCTGGCGAGCGTTTCACAACTTGCTGACTAAATAACAGTAACTCATAAGAACATTCTCTTACTTTAAGCATTCAAATAGTTTGGAACTATTCACTGAGAAGAACAATGCCCTTTGGCTCTACAAATGTTTGTGGTTTTGCAGAGCAGGAAATGCTTTCTGGCTGAATGCTATTGCTCATCACATGGAGAAGTGGCTGAAGATGAATCTGTTCCTTCCATTCTCACAGTTACTTTTATTACTTTTGATACTCTGTTTAGAGGCAGGAAATGTAGCAGTGTTTGTGGCTTGCCTCTGTGCAGTCTCCCTGATGCTGGTGAAATTCTTCCTTAGGTTTTTCCCCCTCTTTTTTTTCATTCCACTGGTTTCTGGCAGGTGGTGTTCAATGTGGCAAAAAATTATCAGCAAAATGCTTATTCTATTATTCAAGACTTCAGCAAAGGGAAAGCCTGTGTGTGTTAGATTTACCTTAAAGTTATTGTTGCTGTTTATGTGGGGAGAAAATATTACTGTTGTGGCCTTAAGCACATCAAATTTGCTGTAGCATCAAAACAGGAAAAAATTATACTAGATTTTAAAGATTGATTGCAAGAATAGGTAAACACCAAAAGTGTAATAACAAGCCTTGTTTGTACAGCACAGAAACTTTTGACACCCAATAAATAATATTTTATGAAAGGTTCAAGTGCAGTCTGATCTGAAAAGGATCCTTTAGGCAAAACAACATTATGAGGTGCCATGTTTATTGTCCCCATGACTTCCAAGTTGAGTTTTGAGATTTCTGGATTTCACACCGTTGCGATAAGAAAGCTCTTTTAGTAAAATGTTTGTGGGTTATATTCCATTATTACATACACCAGTACAACCCAACTGCCCTCAAATAATTTGCATGGTTTAAAGGAAAAGGCAAAATTTGCTGGATCTTAGTAAATAATTGTGTGGTCAATTTTTGGGTACAGTTAGGATTCATTATGCTCCCTGAGGTCTGTGTAGGTTGATCTGTGTTGGTTAGACCTTTAAATACATATATGTATGTACATATTTAAATGAAATTGAGGAGATGCACAAGGTGGAGTCACATCTGATAATCCATTCTGCTGAACTTCTGTGGAATAAGACTTTTGTTAATTCCTTTCAACCCAGGAGTTCATGTAGGATGAATGCCTTAAGCCCCTGGAACATGGCTCTTCTCCCAGGCATAATTTGGTTTCTGGGTAAAATATTGTTCTTGAAATAGGACCTGAAGCATCTGTGGAGACTATGGAACGTGTACAATAAGAAATGTGTTGGACCTCCAGTACTAAACACTAACACCTGGGCCCTTTGTCTGCTTCTGAATTAGTAAGGAAACATTCGGTGTGATTTCATGTCACCCTTCTGTCACAAAACAAACCCTTGCTGTCAGTGCACATCGCAAGCTAAATTATTACATGCAGCCTACCTGCCTTCTCCTTAGATTTTCAACTGGATCCAGTTTCTCTTTCTTGCTTAAAATGCTGTGGCATTGAGTGGTGCCAGGGTCCGACACCAAGGGGTGGCTGTATTTTGGTGCTTGATGAAATAATCCCTCTATTTAGTCTGCACAGAACTGTTAGTAACATTTATTGAGTGCTTTTTGTGTCCTTTGGGATAAGAGGCATGCTATAAACAGGAGATGATGTTAATGTATATTAATAAACAAAGGTGTTAACGTGTGCAGAATCTGTCCAGGCAGAGTTAAATTGTTTATGCCAAGTTGTTAGAAAGTGTTTCTGCATTGAGGGATATGTTTTGAAAAAGAGATGCTGCAAAATGTTGGGGTTTTTTTTCTTCACATATTTACCTCAAGAAAGAGATTTTACAAAAACTGCTAGACTTAAGACCGTGAGCTATGAGATTGGAGTGCATCCAATAGCTTTATGATGAATGTCTCCAGGAAACAGTGTCTTTGCAACAAGAAACAATCCTTATTTTAAAGGCCATGCTGTTGGGATGGAGCAGTAAAATCGACTATGACTGCGTACAAACCTTTCATTTAAATTTCACTGAGCTATAGGAAGAATCAGACAACCAAAAACTTATCTGTAGAGTAAGTCAGAATAAGACCTTATTAATTGTCTCCCTGACACCTGTGGTATTTCAAATTCCTTTCCAAATATTAATCATAGATGCATCTTACTGTATACTGTGATAATGATTCTCACCTCTTTTGTGAAGGCCTTTCAAGAATTCTGCAGGGGGAAAAAAATGGTAATGTCATGTGCAGATTTTTTTCATATGTATCTATATATATTTAAAGATACTTATCATAATTTGATGAACTGTGGATTGGGTAATAAAATGCAACTCCACGATTACTGGTAAGAGGTTACTGGTAAGCTTAGCACCTTTTAGTGAAATTTTAACATTTGATTCCCTAATCATGTTAAAGAAATAATTTTAACCCCAGATTTACTGTGTAGTGTTCTCAAATAATATTTCTCTTCAAATTGAATAAAAATGGGGGGAAAAAAGTTTGGCAACTAAAGATGAGAGCTGTAAGTAAAAAGAACGCTCTTAAATGAAAACTACAGCTGTGGTGTAATTCTCTATAGGACTAGAGGTTAATATAGAGGTGTAGACCTCAATATTGATCAGGAGGAGGAAGGAAAGCATTTAATTGTGGTTAAAAAAACCTGATACATTTGTGTGCACAGTGCACTCTTAACTTACAGAACCGTGTCCCCTCTAAATCGTGCCTGTAGTGATGTGTGTGAAAATCTATACTTGGATTTCATATGTAATGTAGCAAAAGATAACAAGCAGAGCTATCCTATTCTGAGATAGGAGCACAATGTTGAGCACTTAACTCAGGAGATCATTTGCATCACTTAAAATATAATCTGAGAGTTTTGCCCTCTGCATTCAGATCAGGCAACTTTTGAGCAAACAGTGGATTCCCTCCATTAGTGTTATACTGTGCCCGTCACCATAGTCTCTTACCGCTTTCCTGTGAAATAATTATCTGTAATAAGGTCTTGCCGATAGAAAGCTGAGAAAGTAGGAAAGGAAGAGGTTCATGAGGATGGGGAAGTAGTTTGGAAATCATTAGACTCGTTTTAATAGTGTAGAAGCGTTTGTGTGGAAACTGCTGAATTTATATAGTAAATTGAATGTCTAATTGTTTTACCAAGCTGCATTCTTTGCAGTCTGATCAATTATGTTGTATAACCTAAATAAAACAGATTGTCCTTTTTTTTTTTTCTTAAGCCTTTTGCCATTTGCAAGTGCAAATGTGGATTTTCTTTTCAGTTTCTCAAAAGAAAATACAGAGGCATACCATCACCTTGAGTGAACACAGATGTTTTAAGGAAGTTAGTTTGCACGGAAATCAGACATGATTTGAGGAAGAAATGCTTATACTCTACCTCCTGCTGTTTTCCCCTCCACATGTGCATCTCTCCTACCCCACACCCTTATACTCAATCTTTTCTTTGACCTTTGTCTAATCAGATTCTTTCAATAAGAGAAACAATTCCAATTCGCCAAAACAAGCTAGAATTATATTTAACTTTGCCTTTGAGATACTAGAGATTTCTGAGGTTATCTATAGGTGGGAGATGCACCATTGTCTGAACGAGTTGTCTTTTCTCTCTTACCCCATGGCAAGTTCTTAAAATAAAAGAGCAAATGCAGCTTTTCCCAGTTGTGGACTGTGTTGAGTGGGTGGTGTATGAAATGCTGATGTGGGAGACATGGCCTCTGTTGACAGCTGAACTGCAGACCAGCTGGGTGACCCTGAGTTTTCCCCTCTCCTTCCTTCAGTTTCTTCATCTGTAAAAAAAAAAAACAACCCAAAACAAAAAAACCCCAAGATAACGATACATTCCCCCTTTTACTGATACTTTATATATCAGTGCAAAACTACCACAGTCTGAGAAGCAGCTCTGTTAATGCAGCCAAGGTGATGTTGACCTCCAGTGTGGAAGTGATAAGGTCTTTTTCTCAAATGCTTGCCTTTTTTGTTGTTGTTTTATTTTCCTTTCTGCTGTAACTTCTCTTGTCATATCTTTCTGAAGAGTCTAGGCGTAGCAATGAGCTTTAAATGCAACCTCTCACACTTGGAAACTGTGTTGAGAGGCAGCCTACGCGCCGAGCAGTGTTAGTACTCTTCCTGGTTTATTTTCTTTCTTTTTCAAAGCACTTGAAAGCAGTTAATAAGAGTAAACTTGCAACCTGTTGTACGTTCAGTGCAGTAAGTAGCAAAGAGTATATTTAAGGTAAAGTCATCCCCATTGATTCTGGTCAGAAGAAGCTTACACGAAGAGCTGTGTTTTAATAACACGGAGCTACTGGATGACTTACAAACTCATCAGAGCAATGACTTTTACTTCGTAACATAGCTTCTTGGCTTTTCAGGCTGAAATGTTTGGGGATTATTTTTTTTTTCACCCCCCTTAGCATTCACAGAAAATAGGCTGTTAAGAAGCGGAAAGCATGCAATTTATAGCAGATGGGTATAAACCGCTCCAGCTCTACTACTGGAATGGGATCAATCAGGAGCACTACATGCACCATTTACCCAGAAGAAACCCACCTGGGGGAACCCTGTGGAATTTTAGCCTATTAAGACAACACCTTAACAAGTTTAGTTTAAATAAAAACTTGTCGGCAGGCATTAAGCGGAGCGAAAGCTCTCGCTCTCCATCATCCGCTCACCGTCCCTTTGAGAAATGTGACTCCCCTTGCACTGTGGCAACAAAGCTTCTCCTTCCTTATTTTTATTTTTTCCTTTTTCATCTGTAACTTTTGTTCAGCCTGTTCTTAAAAGCCAAGCCCTACGGAGGTTCAAAAAAGTTCCACTCCATTTACTGGACTGCTAAATAGAAGGCATTTAGCCGAGCCAAGTGATTAGGCTTTCTGTTGCATTTAACCGCTCCCTTCACGTATAACTGGCTGTTTGGTAAGCTCTCTCTGCTTCAGCCCATACTCATCTTTTATTATTGTCTCTTTATAAACGTTTCTCTCTTTTCCTCCTTATTTTTATTTTTTTGGGAAGTATCAGCTTAATGATACATATTATGTGCCAGAGGTGGGAGGGGGACTTTTAAGACAATCCTTCCCTTTGGGAAATAGAACAGTACACTGAAAATGTAGCTTTAGTAAGGCTTGTAAAAGAGATTGGGGCATACAGTATAATGTAGCATAAAATGGAGTATGCGACTTTAAAGAAACTAATCTATTTTAGGCTAATGTTTTAAATTTTGCATTTGCCCTTTTTCTTTTCCCCCAGGTGAAATAAAATCGTGTTTCAAATCCATCACAAAGCACTAGGGGATTTTAGAGGGGAAGTGAGGCAGGCCAGAGCTAAGTTTTCGTACTGTACTTGCAGCCCAAACCTTTTACCGCTGCTCACCAGTAGGTGAACCAGAAAGCAAAACTTGACAATAAGTGCAATAGAAATTGGCTAATTGGTTTCCCATGTTTAATTTTGAGATGCTTTTTCTTGCATTCTTTCCATCCTGAACAACCAATAAGTTTTGGTGCCTGCTTGCTACTGAAATCAATATAAATATTGTTTTATTTATTTTTTTTCCAGCTCCTTTTTCTTATTAACCCTTGACCATGTCATTCTAGGTGCCAAGTTGACATTAGTGCCCTGCCAATGAAGCAGACCAATTGCTTAGAGCTGCCTCTGGAAAAACATCCGGCATCCCTGCTAATGTTGATCACTGTTTCCCCATGTACAGGAGTGTCTATCTCTGATCTGTGTGTCTGCCCTTTGGGAGACCCCAGTGAACGACAACAGATTTCACAGCGCTATGTGAGTTTGCTTTTTTTTTTTTATTTCCTTTTTTCTTTCTCCTTTAGTTTTGAAAGTAGCCAAAATTGCAGGGAAAAGAACCCAAGATTTGTCCAGCGATAATAACGTCTTCTACCAGGAAAAACTATTACACAGAATAGTTATTAGGTTTAGAATGACAAGGAGGTTGGCAGGGCAGATAGACCCAAGCAATTTGGCTGCTTGTGTTTGTTGAGTTTTAAACTAATACTTTTCTTTGCAAACTTGAATTGCATTAAGAGATTATCACGGGGAATGAGAGACACAACATCACGGAGAGATTATAGTATGCTTAGCTTTCGTTCCTGCTTTGGGTAGGATATGTTCTGGACTTCCGACTTTGGAAGATAAAGCCACATGATGGCTTCTGCACCTCAATCCTGAAAAGCTGGGCAAGAAGAAATAAGCTTGTATCTCTGTAAAATGGGATACAAGAATAAGACAAAAGGAATTTGAACAACACAAGTCAAAGTTACTTTTGAGGACATATTCCTCACTCCTGATTGAATGTGCTGACTTCCTGACCCATGCTGCTTCTCCATGTCTACCTACGTCCCATTCTCTGTTTTAATTGGCAGATGATACTTGCTTAAACATGCAGGGCTTCTTTCAGTCTCCACCGTAAAGTTAACGTGTAACTTATATGAATGGATAATTCCCTTAGGAGCAGGTAGGTTGTGAACCTCAGGGTCATGATGCATTGAGACTGGGATAGTGGAGATGTATTTATGGGTGTATCAGCTTCTGAACTGAAACACCACAGGAATAGGAATGGATATAAAAATGTAAGTAATGTAGTAGTTCATTATTTTCTGTTTCTTACTGAATTACAAACAAAATATATCTTTTTGCTTTCCTATCTGCAGAGTATAAAGAATTCCTTTAGAGACATAAAGGACATTGGCTTCTTACAAGTCAAAGTTTTAAAGGCGGTGGACCTGTTGGCAGCAGATTTTGCAGGTATTTTATTTTTATTTTTCCAGCATATCATGCTGAAATATATTATGAGTGCCAGAATATATTGTGAGTGCTCCTTAGACTTTGTGCAGTACTGTCAGTTGATCAAAGAAAAGTAAATTGTCTCATCATTTCTCCAATGGTGAAACCTACCTCAGGGAACTGAGATACCAAATGGTTTTGACTCCCAAAGTATGAGGAAAGGTCCAGTGGATGGGGATCTGATTTCCACTTTAGATCTGAGGGGATGTGACCAATAACTTAGTATTTGGCATGGTGTGCTGTTATATTTTCCAGCAGGAATATTTAAAATAAGAGTTGATATAAGGTGATGGTGCCTGCAAAGCAGCCTCTCCATCTTTTATTGGGTGCCTTGTGAGTTCGTGAACAAGACTGAAAGATTTTGGGGGCATCTGACGTGGTGCTGAGTGTGTGGGTTTGGGTGGTGCTGCAGGCTGTCACCCAAAAAAGGAAGCTTGCCAGCAGTGGGGATGCGAGTGTGGTGGTTTCTCTTACAGCTCGTTTGAGGCTTCGATTTGGAATGATCTTTGTGACACTCTTACTCCAAGAAAAGGATGGATTTTTTGTTGGGCTTTATGTCCAATTGAACTTGGTCCTGACAGCAATGGACACTAACACCATTTAAAAATACAACTTTATATTGTTTCTCCAGGGAAGGTCTAGGGAATTGATACTTCTCTGTAGTGACTGCCCAGATATTATTATTTTTATTATCATCTTCTCCAGGATTCTGGAGACCTTTTAATTCCCCTCTGTATCTTGCAGCAGCTCGTAATTCACGGACAGAGCATTGTGTGTTGTATATTTGCTGACATAGTAATTTTTTAAGATAATTTGTTGATAAAGGCAGGAAAGATGCTAGAGAGAAAACACTCTTGCCCCATTTCCTGGTATTCATGAAGATGTTGTAATGGAAGAGAATGGAAGAGAATGTTGCTCCTAAAATAACGACCAAAGGACAAAACCCAGTGTTAATCATGATACCATTTCAGTTTCAATTCACTGCTTGGCACTGCAGTGGAAAAAAAACCCATTAGAGCAGAGAGCAGTACTTTAAAGATCTGAGGAACTTAGTTTGAAAACAAACAAAAAATCTGCCAATAATGAAAGGTAGCTTGTACAGAAATACATTTCTAAATTGACATAATGTATAAGTCTATAATTAATTAGGCGTGTAACTGCACCTTACTAACAAATTTAATAAGTGTACCACAGCAAAGCAGAACCTTCGGCAAATGGCAAGGCTAGGCCTATCTAGAAATGTGTGGGGCTTTAATATTGACAGTATCCAGGGAAGAGCTGAGTCCAGAAGGTTTTCTAGCCTTTGGAAAACTTCACTGATGCTAATGCATTTGCATCAGTGATGGATTTGGCCACCTTTCCCTCAATACTTAAACAGGAGCATGTGGGTGGATAATGAACATTGGAAGAGACACGCAGGTTCTTGATTCTGCAATTCAAAGACTTTTCATACCGAGTATGTGACACACATTCCTTGTGCATAGCATAGAATGAAATTCTGCTTAAGTAAAAGGTTACTCAGTCTGTCATTATATTCAAAATAACCCAGGCTTTGAGCCTGATTCATGAAGCAAATGACAAATTGTTTTTCAATGGCAGTGCTGAAAATATCCTAGTATTATGCTGTAATAGACCTACCAAATTGCAAAAGGATGCAGCCATTTTAGGTAAAAATAGCATAATTTCTGATCGTGAAATGAGAGACATAAAGATTAATTATCTGTTCTGAGCCATTCATAAATGATTAGTGCAGCAATTATGGGCTTCCATAATAGAGCCCTCCTAGAGCAGTGCCATATTTCCTGCATTGCCAGGGAGACTGCTCAGATTTATTGTTATTGATATAAGTAAATTCAAAGTCTAGCTAAAAAATCTGATAAAGAGAAAATCGCAGAGACAATAAGAGGTGCAAAGATTTCCAAGGGTTAATAGAGGAGCAGTATGAGTAGGGAGAGTTCCCTCCCTGTCCTGTCCCATAGCAGTCATGAGGCTTGTGTGGGTGAACTTCTGCAGAGCAGTCATCTGATGATAAGTGTAATGCCACCTTATACCTTATTCCCATAGTAAAGATTGAGGTTTGGTGCGATTGGGATTTCTGTTGTCAGTTGATTATATGTTGGCATTATAGATTTTAATTGCAAGTTTTTTAGCCTACTATAATAATAGCTATCGGAAAACAACATGGTATCTGCTTTGGTTTTGAACAGGGTTTTGAAAATCCGTATTTTACCATTTGACATAAATTTTAGGCTAGTTTCCACACAGCTATATCAAATGTGTAGAAGCTCTTCAGCCACAGCTAGCCCAGTTTGAACCTTCCATACTTTTATATTCCTAGATAATAGTTTTGTTGATGTGAAAATGACTTTTTCTGCTTTGTTGGATGTTTTCTGTGTACGCATGAGAGTTCTTCTCAAACACTGCATTTGCTCACTGACCAAAAAAATAGCATTCAGAATACCAAATTATACAGTGGGATTGTTTTTGGCATATACCAGTTTGCATTTCAAGCAGTTTCTCTGAAAGGCTGCATGCATTTCCACACTTCTCAGTGAATGAGCATGTAAGCTGAAAAGAAGAAGACAAATAGATTCCAGTAATACACACAGTCTTTAAACTTTACCAATATTGACTAGTTAATACCCACTGTTTACATACTGAAAAGATTCCTCTTTACTTTATAAACTTCTCAGAGTAAGGACCTTAAAAGCTTTGCATTAATAATACCAAAACTAAGGATTAAGAAAATACAGCTTTTGCTTAAATATTTTTTTTTGTCTGCTATCTAAATCCCTGCATTGCTCGGATATTTAGTTGCCTACATAAAAGTTAGGCTGGAGTCTCTATGGCTGCTTTATACATGAACACTGAAGATGAGATTAAATCAGATATTGAGCCAGACATGCTGATAAAGGGTACTCCATTCATGATGGAAACTGCTGAGCTGCAATAAGTTGTGAAAGCTACAAATATGTGTAACATGAGTTATCAAAAAGTACATTAGGAATCATGTCTTCACCATAGTAAGTTCCATGTTAACATCCTTCTTTTGAGAGGAAGGTGGATTTTTTGGGGGGTTGTTTTGTTTGTTTGCTTTACGTATGATACCTGGTTCATGCATGGATTTTCCAGTTGATGTTGGGTTTTGTTTAAACTGTGGCACCGTGTAGGGTCTTCATAGCTTCCAGGACCTGCTCACGTGGAACTAATTGAAGAAATGCTGCTGATACAGACAGTGCCGTGCTTCTTTTCTCACGTTGTGGGTACTTAATCCTGTAATCAACTGAGGAAGACAATAGACTCTAAACAGAGGATAAAATTGAGAGCTGCAGCACTGATACTTACCTGGGGCAGAACGATGGTACTGCTTTCGTAATGTCGTCTGAGTAATTGCAAATGTAAGGAGATTTTTCTTGCTCTAAAGACTTAGAGATGATTCACTCTAAGTCTCAGATTTCAGGTATTAGAGTGAAGCCACCTGATTGAGTTGTAAGGTAAGTGTTGGAGTTTCCAGAACTAAGGCTGTGTTGGAGATATTGTTTATTTAGTGAGTCATTCCAACAGAACGAGGCAGTTTGCAGTTGTCTTAATGGATCTAATTTTATCTGAGCAATCACTTCCTCAGCCCCACTGCAAAGAAAGAGTGTGCATACCAAATACAATAACTAGCCCACTTAATTTTTTCCCTTTCTTGTCTATCTGATCTTTCCTTAGGTAAAAGCGATCCTTTCTGTGTATTAGAGCTGGGAAATGACAGTCTTCAAACACACACTGTTTACAAGAACCTCAATCCAGAGTGGAACAAAGTTTTCACATTGTAAGTGGATTGCTTTTGAAAACATGCTGCAACACCAAACAGTTAGCAGCTTACCTATAAAAGCTATCGACTTTGGGAAAATACAAAGGTCAAGTTTAAGATATGTCATTTTTTCATAGAGAGGATGTTGGAGAAATATCAAATATAACTCAATTAAAGGCTTTTGCCTTTTACTAGTTCTTGCATGGAGTTTATTAATAGAAGTCATTAAAAGAAAAATTACTGTGATATTTATAGGAAGAATCATGACTAGACATAATGGAGTCATAGCTGGATCCAAGAGATAATATAACAGAAAGTGGAGACCAGATATTCACGCCTACATTTTCCGTAATTTAAAATGAAATATGTTTCATTGAACCATGGTAGAATCCTTGTTTAATTTGTAAGAAAGCAGAAAATTAGAGCTGATGTTGTTCCTGGTATACCTTCTGAATTTATACTGGCCGAACACAGGTTACCTCAAATTAGAAGCTTAAGTTTTTACAGAAATCAAATTATTCTTTTTTTTTGTTGAGTTTATTAATAGCAAAAATGATAATTTGGGTATTGCTGTTAGGCAGCACAATTTTTTCATCTTGATTTATGCTTTCAAAGATTTTTGTTAATAACTGAGGGAGATAAACATCTTCAAGACCGTTGGAATCTGTGGCAAGGAAGGCAACCATGAGGGCTGGCAGTGGAACATTTATGACATTTGCACCTGTTCACTGGAAGAACAGTTTGAGAATGATGAACTTCTTGCAAAAGCAACATTCATAAATACTGGGCTGGATGGGAACACAGTAAAAAGTATCTGATCTCTGTGATAGTTTTGCTGGATTTCTATTTAATTCATGGCTGCAGCGTGAATGCGTGCATCTTGGAGTCCTTTCTCTTACTTTGTCTGTTCTCAAGAAGCTTCCAGTCATCACTGTTTATTCTGAGATTGTGCCAGATGAGTCTTGTCAGATGTTCATCCAACAAAATAGACCTAATAAGAATCCAAAATTATTTCATTTAAAAAGAAAACTTGTGTCTATACTTCCTGTGGGTCTCAGTAATGTCAGCTGTGGACTATCTCTAACTTTCTTATTGCTATTGCATGGCTCATCCGAGCACTAAATCTGCAGAGCCAGTCAGGCTTTAATGGCTCTCCTTAGATTTTTGGCCATTTTTAAAAATTTCAATTAAGCACCATAAAAGCTATTGACGATTTAGATTTATTTTGGAGCAGAGTGGATTGTTTTGAGTGAATGAATCCATTTCAGCTGGAGTGTTCAATACCAGTAGAGAGCCCTTCCCATCATATTCTGATTTTCTGCAACACACATATCTGTGTGTGTCACTGTGGAGTTTTAATATTTTATATCACTGGTAGCTATATCATATGGAAATTGACAATGGCTTGGAGAGGAATGTAGAAGTCTGGCTGCAGAAGTGGCAGGTTTCAAAGTTTTAAAGCCATAGAGTCTTGAAAACAGTGCATTTAATGGTGGTTTGGCTGCCACTAGGTCACATCACAGAACATGCAATGGCTGCTAGCTGGAGAGATGACCAGATGGCAAAAGCCAAGGTTCAGACTCGCTCCATGAGGAACAACTCCACTGAGTTGCAGGCAGAGGTTCTGGGAGCAGAATAGCTCTGAAACAACCTTCTTTTGGCAGAACGGCTGCACTTAGTTAAATAACAAAGACACACTGTACCATGTAACTCTTGCACATGGAAAAAGGAAAAGAGGATAATGAGTGCAACTCATAAGTTGTCTCCAATTACCAATGCTTTTGCAGGCACACTGTTAGAACTTTGCTCAAATGAGACTCTGATTTATTAATGATCTAATAAATACTTAGGATTGAGTCCCTGCTGCAACATCAGTAGAGGATTTGCACTGAATGGAACAAAAATATTGTACATTTGGCCTATAATTAGGGTTGTTAGGTTTATTTTAAAGTAATTGGTTTCTTTAGCACCTTATAAGGGAGATAATTGCTCCATAATTGTTCAAGTCAACTGAAGTTACATAAAGTTTTGTTTCCTGGATTACTTCTTTAATGTCCTGAAGCCTGGGTTTGAGTTCAGCCCTTGACCTCTCCCACTCACCAGCTTTCCCTGTTGGAGACCTGAGTTCTACACTGTTAGCATCAATAGCAATACACAAAAAATGTCACTGTCTGGTAGTTATTTTCTTCACCTAGTTATGGGACTGAAACATGAGGGGAAAGCTTGGGGAATACCCATAATTTGATTCCTTTTTTAGGGGAATTTAATTAAATGCTAGTTTTATACTCCAAGGTAATACAAACTTAATTAGTAAAGCAGTATTCTCAGATCTTTGTGGAGGATACTGTGTGCATGTGTATCGAATATTATTTTTTTATGTGTCTGCACTTTTTGTTCCAGCCCTATTAAAGATATTCATGATGTTCTGGAAGTGACAGTGTTTGATGAAGATGGAGATAAACCCCCTGATTTTCTTGGAAAAGTCGCCATCCCTTTGCTATCTGTAAGTTACCTTTGCCACGCATATCATTCAAACA
>KZ505957.1:14691-45237 GCA_002844005.1 Limosa lapponica baueri | reverse complement strand
GCCTATCAGGAATTAGATGATGACTTGTTCTGGCAGTTAAGAAAACTTCCCCAGATACTTCTGTGTACACATTTGGGAAAATTATTTGCAATGATATATTTCAATTTCCTTTATAAACTAGACCTGTCTTCCTAATTCCCTTCCCCTCAAGTCCCTCCATGGGGGGTTAAGAAATGAAGTCTTTTAAAATTATGATCAGATAACTGTTTCTATGAATAAAAACCCAATCTATGCTTTTCTAAAAATAGATTTATATTCCAAAGCTGGGAAATAAACAGTGGAAAGAAAATATGAGATTAATAAAAATGAAGACGTTTTGCAGAGCTACTCTGGATTGTTTTAATCTTTTTTTTTTTTTTCTCTTTTTTTTCTTTTTTTCTGGGAAGTAGTACTTCTGTAACAGCGTGCATTGCAATGGTTTTCCTGCTTTCTGTTTTAAAAGTTGTATGACGACTAGCAGAGATAGCGGTCCTTTAGTGCCCAATGAATACTGTCTTACACAGTGATACCTATAGTAACACACACCGAGTGACTATGAGATCAAATGCTCTGGTTAAAAAGCCTTAGGGAAGCATTATGTGTCTGAGGTCTGATCTATTGTCTGGGAGGTCGGAGAGTGTTAATGCACTCTGCAAAGATTAGACTCCCTCTCTAATTGCTCCTACACTTCCTTAAAGGATTTAAACAGTCAGGAAAGGTGATGCTCCTTGTCAATTTTTGTCTTCTGACAGCCGTTGAAGTTTATCTGTCTTTCCACGGAGACCACTAGATCACGTAAACCAGGCAGTGTCAAAAGCATGAACCCTGAATTAGGACTGAGAGCAGCGAATGTCAGTATTTACAACTTCATTATTTCAGCTTTTAAATACTTTAAGGATTGGGGACCAGATCACTCTTACATGCCATTCCACGTTTACATTTGGTGATGGGAAATCCCAAAGTCCCACCAAAAGTTTAACTCACTGAGTTTGATGAAAAGGGCACCCTTTCAGTTCTGAAGTGGATCACATTATTGTCTGCATCCCTCAGAGCACAGCTGGTGCTTCCTCACCGCATCCCTGCGGTACCGAGTCAGGGCATGTAAGAGCCACAGCTGCTGTACGCAGTACTGCTGATTTATCCAAGTGCAATGCTCGGTCTGAGCTACTGTGAGGCACTCTTTGCTATTTACCCCAAATTTTCCTTTCCCTGACTAAGTCTGATAACGATTTGATTTCTCCTGGTTCATAGAGCCTAAATCATGTATGAAAAAACAGCTCAGAAATCTGTTCAAGCTCATGCAGGGAAGTTTTTCTGCTGCTTAACCAGCATGCCCACACTGACAAGAAGCTGATCCCATCACCGGTTTTTACGTCCAATGGATCAGAACCACTTAAAAGAAGCAGATTGTTATTGTGCAGCCTAGCTGTTTGCAAATCAGTTTGAAGCACCAAATCGTTTTGTTGCTGGTTTAGAAGACTAAGCTATTAGAGTGGCTTATGTTTGCGAAGGATGCTGCTTCTGCTTGGAAAAACACTTTAAGAGCAAGGGATGGGAAAGGGTGAATATTACTAAGAAAGGAGAAGCACAACTCAACCCCCCCGAGAATTTGGAAGATGTAATATTTCTGCAACAAGGCCATGGTATCCTAATGTTGACAGTAGGGTAACATTATTATAATGAGAGTGGAATTTGACCCATCTTTTTAAAAACGTCCGTTCCTGTTTCACAGACAGATGTGAGTGTCCTGTTTCCCTGCAGCTCACTCAACACGCCAGGTCCTGCCGAACAGAGAGCCATCCTGTAGTTATTTTTTCTGATGGATCAGAAGCTTTTTAATTTGAGATAGTGTCTGTGTTTTTGCTAGTCTTGCAGCATCTAAATGTGTTGGTGTATATAATCCATTTCACACATATAAATGTATAAATATGACCTATATAAATATACATATATTTAATGCCTCTTTTCTAGACTCTGAGCAGATGACTAATGCAGCTGTTCAAAGGAGAAAAGGATTTTTTTTTCTCTTTTTTTTTTTTCCAAAAAAAAAGCCCTCTTGGCTCTGAATCGGAAATTGAAGAGCAGAATTCATCAAGTGTATTCTGATCGTTCTCACATGGGTAGTTCCTCCTTCCCTTCCTGCATAGCATGTTCCTTTGCACTGTTGCTATATTACATGAAATGTTTCATCTGTATATAAAAATTAAAAATTCAAACAAAAATCTGGCCCACATGAAGAACAGGCCCTTTGGGCATATGGTTCATTATGCATATTCGTTTAATTACTAAAACACTTGGGATGTCTCTACTGCCCTTGCTTTCAACTTGTAAAGTTGGATCTGTTCTGCAGCACAGAATATGTTGAACAGGCATGTGTCATAAAGGACTTCAGTTTTCTCCTACTTAAAACTCTATATTATGTTCTTGGCTGGATTGTTAGAATTTACTGAATATTAGTTCAATCCACTGCATCAAAACAGCAGTTTGGGATCTCTTTTCCCTTAACACCTTCTCTAACCCCAGAAAGGCAAGTTTTACAGTGGTTAGTTCAGAGTTGTGTTTAGTATCAAAGTAACGTGAGACTAAGGATTTAGATTTCAGGCACATTCCCACAAAGCACCTAAAGTCGCACGTTGAAGCTGTATAACTTTTATTAGCTAAGAAGGGATTGCTGTGATAGTGTGACTTTAATTGATTTTCAGGGCAAACAGGTGGTGATGGTTTAGGCATCCCCTAGTCTCCTGCCATTCCTAATTTGGAGCTGCACATATAATAGCTTTATTAAAATAAACAATCTTCTGGCTTTGGTTTTACCTGAACAGCTGCCTGAAATTGCAAGAGTCTTGCAACTTTTTTATTTATTTATTTTAAGATTGTTCTGTATTTTGGAAAGCAAGATGCTATAGGTCTGCTTGTGGAAAATCTCTGTGACATAGTCATGCAGTCGATACTTAGGATTTTTTTTGTGTCGCTGCTGTTGTTGCTAGCTTACAATAGTAACGTATTTAGGGTATAATTACAGTGAGTCTCCCAGTCGTCTTCATGCATTTGTTCTGTAATGCAGAAATTTTGTCACACTGCAGATGATGAACCTGCAGAAATTGTTTAAGTGTGTTGTCATCACTCTCGCTGTTCTTGGTGTTCGGTGTGTGTGTCGGCCATGGGAAGGGCTAGGGTTCAATTATGATTTTTGCTCTCCTCTTGGCTGTGGGAAATAGGTCTCGGGTAAATGAGGAGACCTTCTGGGCTCCAACACAGGGCTGTGGTGGGGAACCCCTCGCACAGCATAAGGAAAGAGAATAATCTGAAATTCTTTGCCTGAAAGGATGTCGTCTTACTGCTTTATATGTGCTTTGTAGGTGTTTTTTAGATTTCTAGATTTGTGATCTGGGTTTACTGGGACTTCTTTTTCATTTTAAATTTTTTAAGTTTAATTTTTTTGCTCCTTCTGCTCTGTTTCAGTCTGGAAATATTTCTTTAGGACTTGAGGTTGTGGAGGGTACCAGAGTTTTGCAGCATTACTGTGTACAAGCATCTATTTCTCATTATGTGAGTTTACTGCAACTTGATTTTTTTTTTTTTCATGCCATAGTTAGAGACTTCCAGGGAAGTAACCTTATGTGTGATCCTCCTGCCACTGAACACTGAATTAAGTCCAATTAAACATATTTGCTTTATTAGTGAGCCCTTTTCCTTTACTTACTCAGCTCTAGTATATGCTATGAACGTCAAGGAAGAAGTCATTAAAGTAGTTTAGATATATCATTTATGCCTCCCATTTGCTACCAATTGGAATCCTATGTTGAAAGCCCAAAGTCAAAGAACAATTCCACCAAATCCTCCTTCCACTCGCTGTACAATTACGTCACCACCTGACCCTCACTGCTAATGTTTCTCACAGTGTTAACAAATATGTCTCCAAATTAAGTGGACATTTATCAGCTCAGCTAATGATAAATTTTTTCGTGACCCTTTTAAGGTGTTCACCCTATCCAGAATAAATAAAATTAACCTACATTTTTGCCTCCTTTTAAATAGCACAGATTTTTTTTTCTGACACTTTTTGGAAGAATTATTTACTATAAGATCAGGCTTTTAACTTGCATAAAGCTTGTCTTCCCTGCAAATAGATCATAACTTTCTTTATGAAAGTAATTCCAAAACTGTGACCCTGCTGATAAACAAACTAAAACATTAGAGATAAAAATGACCATTTAATTTAGCTACAATATAAAACAACAGATTTTTTTTTTTTCTTTGGCATTCCACCCCCCTTTGTTTTAGGATCTTTCCCCATTGCCGTTGTCTGTGATAGTTACCCCTTTAGGAATAACATGCAGATTTATTCCCCTGACCCACTCCCAGCAGATTACCCCAAAAGATAGAAAACTGTTGGAATATATTTTCCCTGTTTTTTCAATTTTAAGCTTTATTGCTTGAGGGTCTTAACTGTATTTTACTTGGCACAGGAAACGTAAAATATGTTAGATAAAACATGAGGGAAAAATTAGACCAGTCAGCATGCTAGCAAACAGCTATTTCTTCAGTGTCTGCAGCCTAAAAGGATTTGAAGTCTTGGACTCTAAAGCTGTTGTACATACATAAATATGGATCCCAAAACTTGTGGTGTTGTAGTTGGTTTTGTTTTGATTAACCTCTTTTGGGGGTTAGGGATAAAGAAAGTAGCAGCCACAAGAAAACTGGATAGAAGCACCCTGTTAGACTTGTGGTGGGCTGTTTGGCTTTGGGAACTAAATGTGTGTGTCGTAAAGGGCAAAGACGGCACCCCCAGATACACACCTTTTTGTGTTGAAATTGGTCATCCACACCAATTTGACGGATAATCTTCAAATATCTGCAGTGTATAAATCTTAACTTATAACATGGGATAAGTTCATTGAAATAAACTTGAACCAAGCAGCTCTTCCCTGACCCCTCATTAAAAAAATATCTTTCAGCATCTTGCTTTTAATTTCCTAGGCTGGCTAATCTCATTAATGTAACCAAAATAATAAAAATAAAGGAAAGCCCTCACTTTTTAGTTGCTTTGGTTTTATTTTCTTGCTGTTTATCTCTTTCTGATTCCAGGCATTGTTTTGAATAATGAATAAATCCCTCAAACATGTTAATGACAAAAGTAATTCAGGATCAGAATGTGGACATTTTGTAAGTGTTTGCAGTCTTAAGCGTAGCATCCCAACCTTCCCTGATGAAATTACCAACAGCAGTGTCCCAAGAGGATGGTGGAGAACAGATTGTAATATTGTCAACTCTTCTGATTTCGCTGCAACTTCTGCAGACTAACATGCTTTTTCTTAAAGCGCCATTTCTTAGAGTCCTGTGATTGCACATGAATCACAGCTTTCATTTAAAACACAAATGAGTTTCTACTTCCAAGCAGCAGCAAAGAAAATGAGATCCCCCTGAAGAGCCTAAACCAGACAGTGATAAAAATGGTCCTAACACATATTGACTTAACCAGTATGAGATTTTTCGTATGTTCTTTGGGGATTTTTTTGTTGGTTATGTCTTACTTTATTGGAGTAGGGGACATTGGGTTTTTTCTTTTCTTTTTTGAATGTTCAAACTAGTGTTAAAGATGTGACCCTGATGACCACAGTTCCTGTCCTTCAAAGGCTTTATTCTGTCGCTCCTTTCCCTTGTTGCATTCTCAAATGTAAATTGTCAAGCCCAAGTTGGGTGTCTCGGGTTTTCCCTGCTTAGCCTCATCCTGGACCACTTTCTCAGCAAGCTGCAGCTGGAACAAGCAGGGATGGGACACGTGGGTATGGCAGCAGGACAGGGCTTTGCAGCTATGTCGTTTAGCCCACACAGACAACTGAGATGGACAAACAGGGCCATGTTGTTTCTGTTACTGCAAGCACCTTCTGAAAAAAAACACCCATCAGGTAGATCTACATAATCGCAAATTGTACAAACGTATCCTTTATTCCTACCTCTCAATTCTGTACAGTCATGATGTAATACAGATTGAGTTATTTTGGGGCAGAATTTGATGTTTTGGTTTGGCTTTGTGGTGTATAGGTGGATTTTTTTGTGTGTCTGTCTTTGGTTTTAGATTCCAGTTGTGTTTGCACTTGCAACAGAGAGCTCGTGTAGAAAAGCTGAGCTTTTTTTGCCTGTGGTACACCCTTAAAAATTAGTAAGTTGTATGCTGATGTGTGGAGCAACACAGAGATAATTTGTAATGTGGCATAAATATTTAAAGATCTCTATTCCTTCAGGTCATTTTTGATTTTGGTCATCGCCATTCGATACAACGCACGTTTCATACTGCCGTTGAGATGCTCTGTGTTCTTTTGCTGGGGACACAGAAAGCAAATTGAATCTAAAGTAAATAGGTTTCTTCTGACAGTGCCAGTTTATTTAAGTATAATTTCTTTTCCTGCCATGTTCTTCGTTATTGCATTGCAATGAGGGAGCGACTCTGCTCTTAACTGACCCCTCCTTGAGCTCCAGCGTGGTGGCTATGAAGTGGTATAGGACTGCTCTCAGCTGAGCATGGCATGGTGACAGACCGTCATACGGATGCGAGAAGGGAGAGTATTAGTGATTCCGGAATACATCTTTGGAAGAGGATCTGTTCTTAAAAAAGAAAAAAAATCTTTGGGAGAGAGACTTTAGCAGGAAATACATGCTACGTCACTGCCTCAACCTTTATTTGCCATGCCCTGAGGTGGGGCTATATTAGACAAATTTCCATAATTGTTGTAGGCTTCTTTTTTAAAATATTCTCACTCGTCCAATGCACAAGCCAACACAAGAGTGCAAGCTTCATTATTGCACTCCCATCAGGCTGAGCCCACACCGTGTACCCTGATTTCTTTTAGCATTGGCCCAACACCACTGTGTTCATGCATCCATATTGCCCGTGTCTGGAAGAGATGCTTCTGTATATACCGATATATATTTATACACAAATGTCCTGCTCTATGTTAGTGTGTTCATGCTCTCCTCTACTCTTTTACTCTCCCTTTCTGAGGGCAGGAATAAGTATCTGTCAGAAATAATTTGTTGTCGACAGGCTTATTGCCTCCAAGGGATTCGAATGCCCTTTTGGGGAGCCAGTATCTTATGTTATTGGCTAATATCCTGTATTTTGTTTGGGGCAGAGGGATTGAAAGCTAAAACAAAATATGCTAGAGAGTTTGCCCCTGAACTTTTAGCTGCAGAAATTTCTTCTTTTTTATAGAGTCCATTTGTGTGTACATGGCAACTTAAGGCTACATAACCCAGAGATAAGTTAGAAGTATGTAATTCCTCTCCCCTGTAAATAAAAGGGAGCATGTCTTTGTCTCAAATCAAAATCAATATTTTGGTTTAATTCAAAACATAACTTGGACATTCAGAACAGTATCAGCTCAAGTTTTTCTCCTGGCTTCATGAATTGCATAGACGGTGTTTATAAATTGCAAGGAAACTTTTGACGAAGCTGTTAGTAGTTTAGAGTTCAGTTAAATTGTGTGTGGTTCTGAAACTTGGAGTCTCGAATAATATTTTTCACAGCTCCGCTGATGAGGCATTTCATTAGCATTGGAGCCTACACTGGCTGAGAAAATAACCTTTTACCATAGGTTCCTTGCATGCATTTAATCTCCTTTCACTTTTATTTTTTCCATCTGATGGAATGTATCCCTCTCCTTCTCCCATCACTGCTGTTTTCCAGGAATTATTCTGTCCCACAACACAGCATCTTTTACTTCTCCACAAAGATGTATCAGGTCAAAAAGAGCCTGGTTTTTAGAGTTAAAAAAGTTATAATTACCGAGTAGAAACATTACACAGAAAATCCTATCTAATGCTAGGTTTCTAAACCTCTTAAAACTGTTCTATCCTATGACTGTGGGTTTGCTGGTGACAAATGTTTTATGGGCATACTTTAGTAGACACCCGTCTAAAATCTGTTCTTAATAGTCAGATCCTAAATTGGAACCAGAGGGGCAGAAAAACCAGATTTGAAACGTGTTTCTAAGGGTTTGTTTTTACTTTCAGTTGAGACTGCCTTCTCTCATCTTTTGTACTGCTGTCAAAAGAGCCACTCTCATGGTTGTTCAAACTCCATGCTTCTTGACAGGAACAGTTGGACCCCTCTTCAATGATTTTCAGATGAAACGGTTTCCAAACCTCCAGAGCTTTAACTTGTAGTTATTAGGCCCTTTGAAATAGCAACACATTAATCAGCTGAAATCAAGTGGTCCTTTCTCCAAGGCTGTGATATTACTGTTCTCTTCTAGGTAGAACTCTAGTCTAAATATTAGTTTCAAGAGCTCTATTTTTTTCTCCTCTCTAGATACGTCTATCTCATTTCTGTTTCTATTTTGATCGTTGTTTTACAATGCTGTGAATTAAATCTTTCAGTTCTGTAATAGGCTGTTATACTCTCCAATTGCATTAAAAGAAGGAACACAGAAAGCTAGCTTCCTTTTTTTGACTTTTTTCTTTTTTTTTAGAAATTGGCTACTGTCCTTTTAAATTCTCTCATTCATAGTATGAAGCCCAGCAGAAAAGGTGTCAATGATTTAATGGATTATGTCTGACAGAACTTGGTCTAACGATGATGTGAAGCATTGAAAAAGTTATGGTTTGTTAAAGCTGGATCATTTGAAATGGGGACTTGGATTCTGTCCCTGACTTCTGTAATATTGAGCAAGTGATCTGAACCTGTTAATGACTTCCCTTAACAGCCTATGTATTAGGCAAAAGATAGAGTAGGGATTACAAGAAATCAAGAAGATATTGTTCCTTGAAGAAGCCATTGTGTACATCAGTGGCTGAACCATTCTCAAGTTTCAGCCAAAGGAATTGCTAAGAAAATAATTTAGGGAAGATGATGCCAGAGCTTCTCCCAGGCATAAGATATCATTGGAGAGAAAATAAAAACATACGTGATTGAGAATCTTGTAATTTGGGGGCTGGGGGTGTACATCTATATCACAGGGCTGCTGATACTGTAGTCAGTGTCAGGGAGCTTCATGAGAGTTGATAAAATAGGACATGGGCCTGTTGGGGAGCTGCTTTGAAAGCTGATGCTGCAGAACTACTCAAAAGACTGTTAGAATGCAGAAATATTTCTATTCGCTTTATAAACACCCTCAGAACTTTTATTATGTACTGTATGTTCACAGCAATCACTTCCCATACCTCCAAGGCTAAATAATTTCTGAATAGCTAAATCAATTTGTCTTGTGTCTGTATTGTGTCACAGTAATGAAAGTTCTCTCTACTGCAGCGGTAGCAGGAAAGCAACTCTTCTAAAGGGGATGTGGGAGCTCTATCAAAGCATCGCTGTCTGAGTTATAACTCAGCAACTGATTAACCAGTCAGCATTAGAAGGGAGGTGACAGCATGCCTCAGCTATCAATTGAGACTACAGTGAGATTTTGTAATTGAGTTTTAAGTTTTATTTAAGATCTGAGACTTAATAATACACAAAATGTACTGTTGGATCTAAAATCACCAAGGTCTTGATTTTGTATCTTGCCTAAATGACCTGTGATTGCAAGGTTGTATTATACTTGCAACTGAGCAGAGTGACATTCATATAGGATGGTGACAGATGCACTAAAATTGGTTCAAGTCCTGCAATTGAATGAATGAAGAGAGGTTCCTGAAGAGCTTCATTGACTCCTGTAGGACTTTGCCTAGCTGACTGCCAGTGGAGTCTTTTTGCTGTGTTAAGAGAAGACTGAGTTTGCTAATACCGCAGGGGGATGATGTAAATGCAACCTCCTCCAACAGGCTGAAGCAAATGTTTTGAATTAATACCTGGCAATATGAATTTCCATGAAGGAGTTTACATAAGGATCAGATGTATATTTGTATGCATGTGCCTATTTTTATCTGTCTATATATACCTGAGATAGATATCTGTGAAGAAATGTACAATAACAGGTCCTTGATCTTTAGAGTGACATTTGAGGTAGGACAGGAGCTGGTATCGCCTTCACTTTGTCTTACAAAGCAAGTAGAGATTCATCCAAGGGAGTTGGAATAGCTTCAGAGGAACTTGTTCCGCTTAAAACTTTTCATTTATGGAAGACTTTTTAGCTTGGAATATCACAGTTTTTGAAGTCTTTATTAACTAAAGCCATGCAAGACTCCTGCAAGATAGATCAAGTACTATGCCTTCTTGGCCAGGATTCTTGCATTTCTGTGGCTTTGCTTACATATGAAATGTGGCTGTTGTAATCATTATCACTTCTAATTTCTTAGTATGTTGAACAGCAAGATCAAAAAGAAAAAAAAATCAAAACCAAATCTTCTTCTAACGTTCCTATGCTGCAAATCAATAGTACGGGGATATATTGTCTGGATGTCAGCCCATTTTATAAATGAATATATCTCAAAGATTGTTTTACTGGCCTACAAATGCCAAGAACAGGATGACAGTCTAATTCTTTGCATAGCAACAGCTAACATAAAATCAGGTTCGCTCTAGAAAATGCAGCTGCTGTTTGGGCAGGGTTACGGATACAGTCATTGTTTCTTGGTTTATGTTTGGCCCCTGGTAGATATTAACTGTCCATTTGTCCCGTGTCAGACAAGTCTTTTTGTTGAAAAGTTACAACAGCTGCTGTTTTGTAGGGGTATAAATTCTCACCCCACTGAATGTAGTGGGAAGTGCTGCTTCGGTACAGTGTGGTTAGACTTTCAGGCCCATAACACAAAATACATTGCCATAAATATCCCATTCTGCAAGTGCCGGCGTTGCCTTTATGTGTAGTGTCTGACAGGCCAAGGATGAAGGAAGGTAGAGATTTAGCTTTCTGATCACCCATAGAGTTTTCCTTTTGTTGCAGTGTGAGATACATTAACTGGATCTGACTCATTTTCACCTATCTGTATTATTCTAAAAATGTATTTTTTGTTTCTGAGCATTCCAGGTTCCTTTGGGGAAAGAAAAATCAGATAAATGTATTTGTGCCTTGTCTTTAAAGGAGATTGTTTAAAATAGCTTCAAGTTACTACCACCATTAGGCAGTTCTTCTGGAAACACTATGTATGAGTAGAAAAGGAAATGGGATCACAACATGCATTTTATGGCAGTTCTGGATTTAGTTTATTAACTTTGCATTGCCAACCACTCCAAGTTTGGAGTCCGTTCAGGTATTATTGGTACTTGTAAGATAGGATTGCAGTTTGGCTTGGTATAATTTTTATTTTTATTTTTTTTTAAATCCTAAGTGCTTTGTAAATCCCCATCATGTTAGTTAAGTGTTTTGTTGATCTGATTTTCAGAACAGAATTTCAAAATTTGGCTTCTGGTTTTGCTGTTAGTGGATTTTGTCAGATACCACTCCAAATGCAAAAACTCATACCGATTCTGGGCTGAGAGACTCCAAGCAACCAGTGAAATCAGAATATGCTGTGCTGAAAAATGGCAAGGGTATGGGAATGGAGACTAGGCTTACTGGGATCCCTTACCAAAATAATGCACCACATGCAACCAAGAGCCTTGCCTCCTGGAAGGTGATGGTCCTTCCTCTGTGCAGCTATGCCAAGAACGTAGGTGGATTAATGGCAAAGATGCATTTGCTGGTCATCCTCCATGGAGTGATGAGGGAGCTGGATGGCTCCTGTTGCACAAGAAGAAGAAACTCTCCTCTAGCCCATGAAAGACCCCCAGGTAATTAGGGTTTAATGAAGTGGAGTAGGTTTACCTCTGAAAGTGGGTCTGTTTAACACTAAGGACAAAAGGCTTTCAGACTTCAGGGGGTTGTGGGAAGGAGTGAATAAAGCCTTCAGACTAACCTTATGTTTGTGGCCTTGCACTTCACCAGAAACAGGGGAGGAGAAGCTAGCAAATGGCAGCCTAATGGATTCAAACAGAATAGAAGGAGAGCGTGCTTTGCGAGCAGATTTTCTTTGCCAAAATGATAATATGAATGAGGTTACCAGAGATTCAAGGATGAATGTACATAGGGATAATGACTGAAAGGCTTCCTTCTATGTCTTTCTCTTTAAACACTTGTTTGTATTCCCTTTTGCTGCTTTATTTCTCCCAGGTATTTGTGGTCACCGTCTGGAGCGTGGAACTGTACATGGTGCCCCTGGCTCTGCTGGTGCTCTTTGCATACAACTTCTCCCTCGTCAGAACAGGGAAGGTCAACAACACCCAAGATGCTCAGGCAAGTAAAGTGGCAGTAACATTTCTGGCAGTCCCCAGCTTGAATTTGCCCTTGAGCAAAATGTCATGCATTTTAATAGTATTAAGCTAGTTGTGTAGCTAACAGCATTTTTGTTTCAAAGTTACTCAAAAGAAACCTCAAGCCTCTCAATTTTCGTGATTCAATTCAAGCAATAAGCCATTCAGAGTAGTAGGAGAAGACGACGAAGAGTGTGTAGGAGGGGGATTTCACTTTACTTAAATAACTACAAACGTTTTTAACTAAGTTGAATTAAGAAGGACTTATAAAATGACAAGTTCCTAAACCCCATGCCCTTACTGCTCTTACACTTTGCATCACACTGATGATTCATGATTCACTGAAGAGGAAAGTCAATAGAAGCTGAAAGAGAAGTTAGTTGTTTTTAAACCTTGTCCTGTGTTCTGAGACTTTAAGAAGCCTTTTTTCCTCCTCCCCATACCCCACTTTTAAATGACAAATGCTTTTTTTCCCCCTGAAATTTAACTTCCAGTTTTTTAACTTGATCTGGGAGAAAAAAAGACTTAAATGCAAAAATAATTTCAACATGTGTGGCAAAGTGCTACTGTTGGGGTATGAAATGCTGTTTGATGTTGACCACTGTCTTTACTTGCATAACAATGGCAATTACAGTTAGAAATCAGACTAAATTAATGGATGCCCATAATACTCTGGTTATAATGTGTAACAAGTACAGTAATGAAATACAGGCTTAATTATTGCTTCTTTCTAACTTTTGATAAAAAGATGATTGACATTTATAGCCATGAAGAATACATTTACCCAAAAAAATCACATGGATTTTATGTAAAGAAATAATATCCTAGAATTAAAAAGGTCAGTAGCTAGTTTATTAGTTTTAGCAAGAAAAGTTGCTCCTAGTTCAGTTTTCATCCATTCCCAAGTGGAAAGATTGTTAGAAAATAGGGAAAGTTGCATTATCCGGACCAGGACATAGACTTGATTTGAAAACAAATGGTAAAAGAAATGCTTTTCTCCAATTTCAGCCAAGTCCAGAATAATGTAGAAAGATATTTTGTGTCTTCAGTGACTACTTTATTTCATCAAGAAAATGAGAACTTCCCATGTGGGAGAATCACAGACAAACAGGTGTTTTTGTTTTTAATACAAAAGACGAGATAAAATAATAATAACTTACCCAGGAAAAAATTACATGGAGAATACCTCCCAGCACCCATCACTCATCTTGTGGTGAATTTGTTGCATGTTCAAGTGAGGAGAGTCTCACATAAGTCAACAAAATTGAGCAATACATCATTTTGGTGGATACTACAAAAAGGCCGTATCTGAAAATACAAGTTAATTGTAGTGATACTGAAGAAAAGTCCATCAGAAAGTTGGCCCTTTTCCTGTCACACATCCTGCGAACAATGCGATGTGGTGGAATTCAGGGGTGTATTTTGTATAAGCAAAGTTACACATCTGCCTAAGTGCTTTGCAGGATTGGGATCATATGGAACAAGTAGTCAAAGTGCCTTTAATATTACCTGATTTCTTTTTTATGTGTGCCTATGATTCTAACCATCTGTAGGTCAAAAATAGACAATCAGGTGCTACCCCTAGTCACATCTGTCCTGCAGATGAGAAAAGGTTTTCTTCAAAATACTGATGCTTTTTACACAGTCATTTATTTATTTTTTGCTTCTTCAGACCTTGGCTGCATGTGCGCTGCCTTTGTTTTTTGTGTGCCAGTGTGCACATTTCATGTATATAGAGGAATGCGGGCAACAGTCTTTGCAAACATAGACCTCAAATTCTCTCTGATTTCTGTGCTATAAAATGGGAATAACAGTATTAACCTTGTATACATGATGCAGTTGCCAAGAGGCTAAATTCATGAATATTGGTAAATGGTTTATGATTTACAGATGGGGAGCTTCTATAGAAATGTAAACCATGATCAGTATTAATTCAGCTGCTCTAGATATTCCAGAGAGCCAAAGAGTAAATCTGGATATCTGAGCTCTCAGTACCTTCTGCATACTAGATGCAACTGCTTTTCCAGGGAAGGAAAAAAAAGGGGGAAAAAACCTCTCAAAATAAAATAGAAACACCCAACCCCCGAAAAAAATCCAAATCCAAAACATCTTTTATTGTGATTTTTCACATTCTTTGCATGCTTGCTGTATTTGAACTTGTAATACGCAGATTCAAATGTGTCTACTAAATAACTTAGAAAAACTCAGAGGACTCTCTTAAAGGCTCAGTTTATTAAACAGCTGAATCGAAGGCCAAGTGCTCCTCATTTCAAGCCTTAGCCAAGTCTTTTGTTTTCTCCCCTACCTGTCAGCATAGAAGTTAAAGGGAGGAAATAATTCAGCATAGAAATCTGACTGTGATTCATGAGATTACGTTCATACTAATGTATTTTCTAAAGTCTAATGTTTCAGTAGTGGCCCTAAAGGGAGGGAGCAGTCATTGTAGCAGTGAGGATGGAACAAACTGAGTAGAGAGTCCTCAGCCTTAACGTACTGGCTCGCTCATTTGTCAAAGTACAAGCACAGCTGTTTACAGACAGTAAAATTTGGCAATGAATTTGAAAGCCTGTTGCCTTCAAACTACTGGGCACAGCCACTAATTCTTTATTTAGACTTAAAATTTGTATAGGGTATTACATGCTTTGTTCAGGGTATCACACACACACACACAAAAAAAAAAAGTCCTTGAATACAAAATGTTATTTCTGAACGGTGAAAGTGGTGGTGTTTTTTGATGACTTGCAATAGAAGTGGGAGAAAACTGTGTAATGAAATGTTGTGGGAGTACCATAAGCTTTTTGAACATTGCCTGTCACTGAAAAATAAGTGTAAAGTTTTGTAATATGGACATCTGCTTTTGCAGGAGCTCATGGGCTTGGATGAAGATGAGGATGAAGATGATAAGGTAAGCATATCTCATTATTGTTTTATGTAGAATCAGAAGGAACATGGGAGAGCACAAACCCACCATCCTGTGTCCCTGAGATATTCATTTATTATCTGTATTAAGTGGGAAAGAAATTGTTACTAGTTTGTTGATTGGCAAATTTGAAAGTATGAAAAGATTGGTTTGTGTAACATTCAACAGTGGCATTGCCTTCATGAGACCTCTGAGCATCAATTGAATCCAAGTCCCCAGTTTGTGCTTGAAATCACAGCAGGCACGTGTTCATGTATATGCACTTAAAGGTGTGTGTATGGGTGGACAAGGTGCAAAGACATGCATGAGTATGTAAAATCCCCCATCACTTCCATTTCGAGTGGTGGATGACATTCTGTACGAATGGCTTTTCCCAAATGATTTGGCATTTCCATTTGTGTGGGCCATAACTGGAGTTATCTGTGGTGGATTGTTTAGAATTTTCTCAACATATCTTTCAAAGCCTGGGAAAAATATAGTTTTAGTTCATGGGATGAAATGTAGATTGGAATTGGCAAGGCCTGTTTCTTATTTTATTGGAGTGTACTTACTTTTCTTCTCACTATGAAAAATTCATTAGATTTTTTTTTAAGTTTATCAAACCACAGTGACAAATGATAAAAGGATTAGAGGGCATGACATATGAAGAAAGATTAAGAGAACTTAATGTATACAGCTTGAAAAAACATAAGTAAGTGAAGGAGGATCTGATAATCTATAAATACTTTAAAGCTAAAAGGTGAGGAATTATTTAACGAGCAACAGCATGCAAAGGAACATTAGCTGTTAGGAAGAAAATGTTCACAAGTCAATGTGAAACTTTCAAATTGCATACTAAGTTAATAAGCCTCTTCTTGAATATTCTATGTTTTAAGACTGTTACAGTGAAATTGTTGATCACTGAGAAGTAAATCAATACCACAGTTAGCAATTGCACCTTAACTCTTCTCAGTCACAGAGGCTGGAATTGAAGCCCAGCAGACGAATTGATGCGAATAGTTATTTAAATTTAACCCGCTCTTCTGTGGTGGTTATGTTTTAATGAGCAACCAGAAATACATTGAAGTTATAAAGTGAACTTTAGGCAATCTTATTGAATTACAGGTTTCTTGCAACACACAATAATTGTTTAAATGTTCTCATTTATAATTCACTCTTTGCATCATAAACTTACTCAACTAAATGGACCAATATCTGGAACTCAACAGAAGGTGCTAAATGAAAGTTGCATCCTTTTCAAAGGAATACTGTGTATCTCTAAAAGTCAATAACTTCTGTTTTGTCGATACCCAAAGCTAAACAGCTGTAAATGTTGAACCTACGTCTTATTTGTGTGATGACTAAAGGTGTGACTTACTTGCTGGAACCAATCCCATTTACTTCTTTTTTAATATTCCTTTTTTCATTTGCAAGTGCTGAGGTGGAAAAATAAAGTAAAAATTTATTAAATAGGTATTTAATCCTCTGTTTCCTGTGCTGTGCAACAGTTTTATTGCTGCAGAGCCAAAATATTCTAGGTCGAGTTTACCCTAGATATAACTCTGATGACTTTGGTTCTCTCTATAAATACAACTGGTTCACTTAAATACGGATCTAATCATTTTGCATTTTTGCCACCCCACTTGCCTAACCCCCTCCAACCCAGCCAAACAACTTCACTATCATTTTCTTGGTTTCTTTTAACCGAGTATGCAGGTTTGGGAAAACTCCTGAGAGTCAACATTAAGCTGATGATGACTTGACCCTACCATTTTGTAACCAGCACTGCCTCTGTCTCTGTTCCATGACTCTTTGAAATGGAGAGCTGGTAGAACTGGCTAAAGCTACTCACAATAGACACTTCCAGAAGGCTTTTTCATCAAGAATATCACTTTATATTCCAACATTACAGCAATAATCATAGCATGGTTTGGGTTGGAAGGGACCTTAAAGATCATCTAGTTCCAGCCCTCCTGCCTTGGACAAGGAACACCTTCCACTAGACTAGGTTACTCAAAGCCCCATCATAATGCATACCCTCTATTAATGAATGATAATTCATAATGTATATTAATTGATTTACTACTGTTATGAGTCTATGGGATTCTGACACAAAATTACCAGGAGAGAGAATTGCTAGCCACTACATGTGTCCCATGTCAATGCTGTGCAGCACTACCATAATGTCTCCATTCTGTCCTGGGTATATTCCCTTTGCACCAGTGATGGACCATGCTTGCACTCTGGTGACTTGCATCTTTAAGTACATTAGGTCATTCTGAGTGGCTTTTCCAAGTCTGAGGGTGGCCAATGCTCTCTAGGGAGTGTAAGAAAAATGTAATTTTATGACATTATCTCATGGCAATGTCAACATTTAAACAGACAACTATACTTTAAAAAGAAGTCTGTGTATTTTTTTTTCCTCCCTAACACAAGAGCTCCTAAAGTTGAAATCTGCTAGTTGGGTTGTGGTATACGAGGTCACTGTTTCTGTTTCCTATCATCGTGCAGTATCAAAATAGTCGCACACATAGCCTTTCTGGGTTCTGCTGCATGTTAGACATAACAGACCATGCTTCTGGGAATTGTAACACACCCTCTAAGAGATGAACTGTTTACAAATTATAAATACACAGACGCTTAGTTCAAAAACCCAAGAGCAGATTAACTCCCTCCACCTAAACTATCTGTCTCAAATGACAGGGCTTAATTGCCAGCTCCTCCTTTCTTTCCCCCTCTCCCCTCCCCAAATACCAGCATGGAGGACTGTAAAAGATAAGAGAGCTCTGTCCCTTTGGCAAAAGCTGTTTGGTGGATGAATGCCTTCTCGGATTTGTGCCATTTTGGACATAGAGTTCAGGCTGCATCATGTCAGCTCTGGGGTCTGTCAAGCTGTCTGAATAAAGATTGTTTTAAAATTATATCACTGAAACATCTTTCGCCTGCCAGGAGGAAGGTATAGACAAGTTACATGCAGCTCAATGTAAGTTGTCTGATCATTGAGCATTTCTATTTATTTTACTTTTCCTCTTCTTTTTTGATGACTGTAAAAATTCAAGCGCAGACAGTTACCCTGTTAAATGAGTGTATTGTAGTACCCAACTGGAAAGGGTCTTGGAGTCTTCTCATGATCTTAAGTTCTCTGGATAAAAGTTTGCAGCTACTCCAAAACAGACAAAACTTAAATTACTACTATTTCCAGGTCTGGTAACTGATTCAAAAGAAAATCAGAGATAAAACTAAATGAACAAAAAGTCCTATTTGCTTGTTTGTTTGTTTTTTCTTGGAGGGTTTCTATCCGATGGTGAACCAATGTAGCCCTGCTTGGCTAGTGGGATGGAGTAGGGAAAGATCAGATGACACTGTGGCTTTAAGCCAAGTTATTTGGCAGCTTCCAAGAAATGTTTAGTGTCTCATGTACTGGAAAAAAGAAAAGTGGGAAAAAAAATCCCCAAAGAAGAAAAATCCAAAGTTTCTAATGTAGGAAATTCTTGGTCAAAAATAGGTACCAAATATATACAAAGTTTTCTGAGCACAGTTCAAAAAGACTCCAGCTGAACAAATTAAAATCAAATTCATCCAGTAGCAAACAGCTGACATTTTCCATTTGAGTTAGATTCAGCATGTGGAAACCTTCCGTATGGATCTTATTTGTACGGGTGGATTACGATGAAAATTGCATTAATTTTCTCCACAGTAAAGGTCAGTAATTGAAACATGAACCAAGAGTCTATTGTGTAAGATGCTATATCCCCATACTTAGGAAAGGTCATTGAAGACAATATCATCTCATTGTTTTCTTCCCTGGAAGTATAAATAATTTCATTAGTTTTTTTTTTTTCTCCTCAGTGCAACAATTGCAATATAATATTTCAACATCTCCCATTAAGATTGCTGAAAAGAAATGATGGTAAAGACTTGAAAATACCCCATGATACGCAGGGTATGTTCAGACTAACAAGGGGCACCCATCTTCTTCACAAAATTATGGGCAAGATCATGTCCTAAAAAACCCCACAAGGTGTGTGTTTGTGTAGGCATGGACCCCCTTAAGTTGCTGCTCTTTCTTCAGTCTTTGTGCCTTCAGTCTTTCAGCTCTTTGTGGCTTCTCTCTCACTGCTTCCTGATGAGTCTAGGCACAGAGCAGGCATACATTAGTGATGGAGAAGCCTAAGGGACAGATTCTGCTACTTGCCCGATCTATGCTTGGTGCAAAGCTGGAGGATGGAACACTTAATCATCTGGTCACACATCCATCTTGACTAAAGTGTTTCTAAGTATCTCTTAAGACACAATTATAGCTTCTGTAAGTTTTCTTCAAGCTTCTTATTAACCTGATCAACTTCTGATAAGACAGAGTACAGGAGTTGCTCTGGTTGTGCTTTTCTCTTTGTTTGGGAGCCTCCTGTGTACAAGAAACTGGAAGATAAATGGTCTGTTTTTATTTCTTATTTACACTACAGCATTGTTTAGGACTGCTCTTATCTGTGGGCATCCCATAAACTGGCACAATCCTTGTCCCAGCATCATAACCCACCCATTCATAGATTTAGGAGTGGTAGGAAAGAGGAGGTGAAAGGAAGGACTCACAGAGGGCTTTTAGATATCCTGGGGAGTGGCTCTCTTCCCATACAAACCTAGCAGCTAGTACAAACCCAGCCCTATGGCAGTCTGGAATTCTCTGTCTTGTCCTGGAGGTAGGTAACCTAGCACTGTAGCTTCTCTAAGTCTCTGGAGAAATATGAAGCAGCACTAGGGAGGCCACTGGACCGAGCACATAAACCTCAGGGAGTTTGTGTCCCTTAAGAAGTCCAACTATTTAAAATGCTGTTAAAATTTATTTTGAATTGGCCAGATGTATGAATAGGTCTATCTTTCTCCTGTACCCCAAATTGCTAAAGACCATTACCTAGATTACAGATGATGATCCAGTAGTTTAAGTCTAATCGCCATGTGGTTGTTCTTAGGTCTCGTGTATTCCCAGGAGAAAGCACGTATTTTGACCAAAATTGTTTTCTTTCCCCTTCCCTTTTTTAAATCAAAGATGACTGATGACTTTTAATCTCCATTCAGGCTTCTTTCTTGTTGCTTCTTAAGCACGTGTTCCTCACCTGAATGGTGTTTCATTCTGTTGTCACAACTAGTATTGCTTTAAGACTTGTAGCAATACTACCAGACTTTGGGTCACTTTATGTCCCTATGCAAATGTGAACAAGTACAGAAAATGCTTCTTAAACCCCCTACATTTCACACCTGTGCAGAGGGAGAGCAACAGAATTATGACCTAAGCCTCTCCACATAATCTTTTTCTTGGGTTGGGCTTAGGAGACTTTTGCTGGTTTTCTGTGCACAGATAAAATGCGTCTAATGTAAGCAAAGAAAGTGTAAGCATTGCTGAACAAGGCGTGAAGTGGTCATCTTCTACCTTTTAGCCAGTGGTCCCCCAGCCTTAGCTGTAGGATGATGTGCCCTACTTTTAAAATGTGTCCTTTTAAGGCTGATGGTGCTCTCCTTCATATCAGTCTGAAGTAATTCTATTGGCTGTGGTGGAATTATTCCAGATTTCACACCTTTTTAACTGAGAGCATAAATTGACCTGTATGTGTTGCATTTCCTCTATTTGGTAATTATTTCAAGTACACTCAGATTCGCTAAATTTCCACGCCAGGCAGGCACATTTGCAGCATGGTGTTAATAAACAAAAAGATCCTGTGATGCACAGTTTGGGGACTGCACGAGGCAATCGCTGAGAGTTTGGCAGCCATCCTCTCTGGGTACCCGTCCCCCTGGAAGTGCCGAGAATCCCTCCTCGACCCGCAGCAGACATTGCAGCACAGGGCGAGACAGTGACTCAGCAAGGCAGATTGCTGGGATGGTTTCAGCCGCCTTTGGCTCCCACCGAAGGCAGGATCCAGTTCAAGGTTGCTGTGGTGACTATTTTCAAAGCTCTGCCTGGAATTCATTTTAGCTACCAAGAGACTGTCTGTCACTCCATGGCTACCACCTCCCACAAGAGCTTCGTTCTGCTGCTAGACTGAAGCTGTTAGTGAGTGGTTCCTTGCAGACAATAGAAACCAGTGGTCTGCTGTTTATACCACATAAAATCTTTTTGGTTTCAGAAGTTCTTCATCTATGAGTATTTTGGCCTTAAGATGTTGTTTGGCACAGGTTTTGCTGGACATCGGTAAGGTCAGAGTTTCATATTCTAGCACAGAGCAAGTTGCAGGTTAAATCCAACTTTGGCTAAGTCTGCTTTTCTCTAAATAACTACAGCATGTTGTTTTTTGGTTTTGGTTTTTTTAATAAAAACAAACAGAATAATAGTGGAGCAAAAAGGCATGCATGCCTGAGCTTTTTTACTTTCTCTCCTCTTTCCAGCAATCTTGTTTGTTGCTAATACACTGGAGAATTCATATCTGGTGTGTGGGATTGCCACATTGCCCTAATGTGCTTGTAGCATCAGTGGCACAATGAGATAGCTACTGTAAAAAAGCTAATCCTGAAAGTTAGGCCAGCCCAGGGCTTAGGCAGACTAAATCTTTGAATTCCTGAAGATATTCAAGATTTTCATTCCTGACTTAGTTGCCTGTTTTCTGTTTTCTTGGATTAATCCCTATTTATTTTTTCTCCTCCTCTTTTCCTCATTTTTCCCTCTAAGTGTTCCTCAGCTTTATATTTTGAGTTTCCCTTGGCATGCCAAAAATCTGCTGATGAATACCACTTGTTTGAAAGTTGCCTGCGAGTTTTCTTTTTGTGCAAGTGTTTTATATGAAATCCAAGCGAGGAAGTATTTAGAACTTGCTCATGACTTCAAGCCTAAGTCTTTAGTTGTGTGCAGACAATATTTGCAGTATACATCAGAAATACACTTAGACAATGACATTAAAAATTGCTTATGTGTTTGGAGTGTTGCTTACTGGTTTGGGTGTATCCAGATGAAGAATATCTAAAGGATAGATTTGAAATATAGGGAACAGCTTTTTGTAAAGATGAAAGCTATTAATCATTGAAGCAAATGATCACAAGAAATTAGGGGATCTCCACCATCCAAGTTTTCAGTTCAGTAATGGATGCTTTACTAGAGCAGAAGCAGTAACTGGCATTATTCGGTCTTTGTTGCAGAGCAGACGATGGATAATTTTTGCCTTCAGCCTCTTCCTCCATAGGTCTTGTCATTTCCCCTTGCAAGCCCAGCTTTGACAATTGTCGCTCACCCATCATGAATTGCCGTGTTAATGCTGGAGACGTCCCCTCCTGGCTGCCCCATAGTTCACACACGTTCAGTCTTCATTGTTGGAAGTACCTCAATTTTATGGTCGTGTGGCAGCTTCTTTTGCAACTGTCCCTGAATGTCTGGGAGCAGCGTAACGTCATAAGGAGGGAAGGAGGATCACAGAGCTACAGTAACCCTTTGAGTGCGTTTACATGTCCTGTTTAACTGTTATGTATTTCAGAAGTAGAAAAATCTAGAAGCACCTTTCATTCAGTACAGCAGAGATTTGGTGTCTTCATTTACACGTTTAAGTTGATGAACATTAGCTGGACACAAAAGATGTAATTTCTGAATTTGCTGGGTGTTGGTTTTTTTTTTTCCCTTCTTCCCCTGACATGCTTAATCTTTTGTAAGACCCCTTTTGTGTTTTTGTTCAGGCAATTAATGTAGAAATGAAGGTTTCTTAAATCAGGATACGCAAGGAAGATTTGAAGTAACACACTGATTATATAATTAATTCTCAGTTGTAAATTCATTTTGATGGAGTTAATTCTTTCCCAGAGGCTGAAGACTAGTTTTGGTCCACCCACAGTGCTGTAATCAGCTAAGAAATAAAGAAGAAAAAGGCCTTGGAGGAATGGAAGTTTCATGAACGGTTTTAGGGAAAAAAATGCCAGAAACAGGCAGGATATTTTATTTTTAATTCAAGCAAAAGCTCCTGAGCTGTGATTTTGAACCATGGGTATCCAAATCCTCTTTTCAAGCCGCATGATATGTTGAGTCCAAAAGAAATCAGAAAGAAATGGTAACTGAGGAGGATGGAGAAAAATTATCTGGGTGGTGGAACCTTGCACAGTTGTGAAAGTGTGTTTAGTGGAAGATGTATTTAGGATCTTTTTTTTACATGTTCCACAGATATGGTAGCATTCAAATATAGCTTTCTGCATGACAGTTGTCCATTTGCTAATAAATGTGGACCAGTGACTGTCGTCTTGATGGACTATGAACTCTCTTACTACTTCTGACAGTGTTTTGTGAGGTGCTGACTTTGGAAAGCACAAACAGCACTCCAAAACCTAAATAGTTTGGAAAATCCCGTTTCTAGTACTTCATTTGTCGGGTTCTCTCTTGCTTAACCAGTGACCTAGTCATCCTGTGATTAGACTGCAGGTTTCCAGAACAAAACAATAATAACAAAGAAAAGACGTTGACAAATTTCCAGGATTTTCAAGTGATTTTGCACACATGTTGCAGTGCATACTACAAGAACAGTTGCTAGCCTATTTTACTCTCTAATAACTGATTTCATTTACAGGGCTTTCTAATCCCAGTCTGTCTCTTCCTTTTCCTTGGTTGGGCATATTTTGTAGAATGAATTGAAAATGCCTTTGTCTAGGGGTGATTTTAGCATGCATGCTAGGTAAGAATATGCAATCGTCATTATGTCCTAGGAACTGGTAGTTTCTGTTTTGTTTTCTTAGTCTGCTTGGCGGCTGCAGCAGGAGTTATGTTGTATTGGTTAAACTGCATTATCACCACATTTCTAAGCTCAATCGAAGACGTGTAAATGAAGTCAGCATGATGCAGACGGAGCTGAAAGATGATCTTCCTTGCAGCTCTGGCTAGCAAGAGTAGGCTTGCCCTGGAATATCACTTTAGGTAAAGTGGGTTTTTTACCCCTCTGAATTTGGACAGAATGAAATTCCCCTGGTTGATTTTCCATGGATTGCTCCCCAGCTCCTACTTCGAAGTTTGGTGCAAAAAAGCCAACAATGGCTAAGGGACTGTTGTACCATTCTAGTGAGTGAATAGTTAAATATAATCTTAATGTGTCATTTACATTTGAGCCTAACAAGGTTATAACAGGAGTTGTGTGAAAATGACTTTTTGGTGCTATTTTCACATAAACTGACTATTTATTTATTTATTTTGTTCTGGGGTTATTTCACACCCCAAGGGTTTCATTTTTGTTGGTTGTTTTATTAATGTAAAAATACCCATTTTCACACCCAAATGTGTGATTATTTAAAATGCTGCTTCTATTCATTGTGCACTAACTTGCAACCTAAAGGCAAATATTCAAATGTCTGGAGCTTGATAACACCGTGGTGGTTTTGGCTGGCTTTTTTAAAACTCAAAAATTACTGTGAAGAGAAATGGGCAGTAAGAAATTCAAAGGGCTGTACTGGCAGGTCTGCCTCTCACCATCCAAGGATGGTTCACATGTTATTCCAGCACACAACCGTGTAGTGCTGTGCCCTCTCTGATGCACCCAAACCCTCTAACATCACAGTGGTTCCAAAAAGCTGTAGCCGCCTCCCTGGCCCAGTGTGACTTAAGTACCCGCTGACCTCTCTCCTGCATGGAGAAATAACGTGGGTTCACAAGCCAGAAGCAGAATTGCAGCAGTGTTGATCCTGCTGTCTCTGGGCCCTACTTACTCCCTACTACCCTTTCCCCTGCAGGTGAGGACCATGAAGAACATGGATGCAATTTGTGTTTTACCAGTATCTCACCTCTCTGGGCACTGACTGGTTAAAACACATCTTAAAATGTCTTTTTTCCTAAATTGGGCTGATTTTGGAGAGTCTAAATGTGATGTAAAATCGGTGTCCAGGGCTCTGCATTTTGTAATAAGTGAATGTTTTGCTGATTTCTTGCTAGAATATCTGCAACCACACCAATTTGCATGCCTGTATGTGTGTTAGATTGCTGGCAAAGAAATGCTGAATGCTGATAATTGTATACTGATTTCCAAGGCTGATTTAAGTCATTTTGATTTTTAATTCATTCTGTGCTTCCTTTTTATTTCTGCACATGTGTAGTAATGTCCTGTAATGTTGTTGCCTAAAATAAGCAGTAAGAAATGAAGTTGTGAGATGGCTGCTGTAAAAGGAAAATGACATTTTTCCCTTTGATTCTTTTTTTTTTTTCCTCCCCAGTAAAAGAATAGGTCTCTGTATACAGAATGTTCAAAAAAATGTTGCATTCACTATCTTGCTGCTAATTTATATACAGAAAACAGCATGGCTGTTAGGAGCCTACAAAGCTCAGAAAAGTCACATTCAGAAGTTCTGCACAAGAACATTCTTGTTCTCGAGAAGCACTGAGCACCCAGCACTCCCCTACAGGTCAACTGGACTCAGGGGTGCTCAGCATCTCTTCTGCTTTGGCATGCTGCTGGGTTCTTCAGTGAAAACCTGGTTTGAGATCCTGCAGTCGATTTGTGTTAGAAGATGTAGAAACCTCTGCCCAGAATGTGCGGAACTGTATGTCTTTGTGTCAGGGTGTGTGTTCTGTCCTTCCTTCAGTGATATACTTGAGTTCATGGATGCATCAGCATTACTGGGAACCTTACTCTCTTCATGTGAACATGTTAACAAATACTGAATGTCTAAAAAGTTTTGCTTTTCCTTTTTTCTTGTTAGGAATGTGAGAAAAAGGGGTTAATTGACAGAATCCACATGGTCCAAGAGGTTATCATAGCTGTTCAAAGCATCCTAGAAGAAATAGCATCATTTGGAGAGAGGATTAAAAAGTAAGTGATAATTTTTTCTTGCTTAGCCATAATTTGCAATGAAGCAGGGCCTGGAGAATTAGGGTAGTGTGAATGTCTTGCTCCAAAAATGACTGCAAGGTGCAGCAGGAGAACCTGGCTAGTCCCACTGCTGCTGCTTCTCTGGGAGTCTCTTACTCCAAAAACCTTTCCAAAGCATAGAGAGGAAAAGCCATGTGCTCTACTGATGTAGCTCTCACATTTATCCTGATTTCTGGTCTTGTCTGTTTGTGATGGGGTAGGGAGTTATGACGCCACACAAGGGAATATATTGCTTGAAGACACAGGTGCAGAAGTATCAGGCATTTCTTTTCATTTCCTTCACAGAAAGTAGGTAGGAATGGATGGTTGATGTTGCCTTTCCCACGCCCTCCCCACCCTGGCCTGGTTGCAGGGGTTACCAGTGACTTATTTCCCTGCCCAACGCATTGATTTTGATCTGTCTGCTTCCTGCTGGTGCCACAAGGAAGCCCGAAGGGGGGTTTCTGAGTCTTGTCACAAGAGGAGGCACATGGGGTATTCCTGACCTTACAAAGGAGGGAGGTGAAAAGCCTTTAAAAAAAAATAAAAAATCCCACACATATACACACAAACTTTTATAACCCAATCTTTATTGGAGCTTAATTGACTCACATTGTTTTCTGTTTTGAGCACAGTGATGGTTTGTGATCGAGTCACACTTTAATGAGGAGCTGGGTTCAGGCTAAAAATACAGCAAACGTATGTGCTGTGGTTCCATGCTGGACACCCCAGCTGGGGTGGAAGTGGCCCAAAGATGTATTCCAGCCTATGAACAGGGTACTGTTCTGCCCAGCTGCATGGCAGGAAGACTCAGAGTGCTTAAGCACTATTAATTCTTGTATTCATTTTGGTAACAATGGTCTTAGAGAACACATTGGGTATTAATGTGGATGCCCGATGTAATTTCAGAAGAATTCCATTGTAACTCTACAGTAATGTACCATTAAAAAATTGCCACCAAAGTTTTTCTGTAAGTGACAGACTGAATTGTGCTACAGTTTCCGTCTGTCACTAGTTATACAATCATAGGGAGTTTTAATAGTTTAACTGAATTGAGCTGTTTTGCTTTTTTTTTTTTTACTTTAACTTAAGCTACTTTGATTGATAATGATGAGTCCCTTTCCCACCTATCTTTACTTAATATTTAATATACCTATTGAAGCTTAAAAGTAATTCTCTTAGCTTCCTATTAATTTTATCTGTCAAGGGAAGTTTCTTATTTTATAGCCTGATAAGTGGTCCACGTTCATTCTCTCTTCTTCCTACTCCCCATCATCATGATGTGATGAAGTTAGCAGGCAGATTGTATGAAAGAGATGCCCAGATCTGTAAATCCACCTATGAGCTAATTGGCATTCATTGCAGTCCAGGTTTCTCAATATTTGGTGCATGCCGTAGAGATGTATCTTACAAGGGCACAGGGGGACAAAACAGCTTCAAAGATGTGTTAGCAATAGCTGCTCACCTTAAGTCCATTGTGGGCTTACAGATGGGTGGTCTGAGTGAAAGGAAGTCCTGTTTTGTGGTAAAATGCTGCAAAAGTCTGAATGACTGTAGCAACTGAGCCTCTTGAGAGTGCGCCCCTTGGGAAAAATCTGATGCAGGTTGGTGGTCTGCAGAAGCTCGGTCTGCTGCTGGCACACTGTAGCTTACCCAAGACAGCTTCCTATATACAGTGTAGTAAGGAATTGTTGAATACGTAAGGAAATAGAAGCAAATATACAAACATGAAGAGATTTATATAGAATATTATTCCCTTATTGTATACAGAGAAATGACTTTAACTGCTCTTTTAAGGTTTAGCATCAGTCACAATTAATCCATTCCAAGTTATTGGCAGGGTTGGGTCTGGGCTACCTGCCACATTTGAGTCGTGCATGGACACACATGCCATGTCATCTCCACTGTGGCCCAGTGGAACCAGCTCAGGTGGCTCACACCTGCGGCATGGTCTTGTCTCCAGATCAGATAATCTGCCCATGAATAATGGAGAGCTGACTGGTGAGCAGAGATGTGTAACAAGTGTGACACATATAAGAAGAAACAAAAACAACTCGCTACAAGCTTAACAACTTCACTGAGCTCCCCAGAGACTATCTTCTCTCTCCTTATCATGATATCTGCCTCTCGGATATCTCCCTTAATCCATTATAGCATCCAGATGCGGGAATCTGCTTATCCACCTTCCAAAGGGTCTGCAATTTACAGTGCATTTGAAAGAGCCGAGTGCTGCAAAGAAGTCATTAAATTATCATTGGGTAGCAGAGTACAAGCAGCGTCCAAGAGCAGAAATGTTAAGAAGGATTATTGTTTTTCTTTACAGCACATTCAACTGGACGGTGCCTTTCCTCTCTGTCCTGGCCTGCTTGGTCCTTGCAGCAGCAACAGTCGTTTTGTATTTTATACCTCTGAGGTACATTGTTTTAATCTGGGGTAAGTACTCCACTGTGTCTCATTTGCACGCAAGCAATACAATATATATCTACAGAATGAAATCAAACAAGCTTTAAATGACCTGTTACACAGACAATCAAGTCTTGTTCCTTAGAGGTGAATAAATATGCTATGAACTTCGTAAAATTACCATTTTTTTCCCCCGGGTGATCCGATGATCTGCTTTTTCTTAGGGTTCTTTATACATTTCCATCAGCACCACAAGAAGAGTATTAGTTGAGATAAGCTACTTTCAGTATTAGTATTATTCTGCAGGAGAGTAATTAGCTTCCTTTCTGGATCCCCCTAGTTGGGAAATGGTAGGGAGTGTTCAAGATGTGTTTGAAGAGCTGAACCACGGAAGCCTGGGACCCCAGGATCCTTTCTGGTCTTAACTTCCCTGCAATCAGTAGGAGCAGTGCTCCCAGGACGCCGTGGTCCAACAGGAGTCACTGAGAATCTCCTTGTGTCACAGGTTGCAAAGTATTTGTATGAGCTGAATCATGAAGTGAAAGAGGAGCTTTTAAAAACAGAAACCTTCCTGGTTGTCTTATGAAGAAGAGTAAGATGGTCGTTCACACAAGGAGATGGCATTCCACCTGTTGAAGACTTTCCTCATCTCAAAATGGCCTTCTATCTTATTTAAGGTGATAGCTTTTATCTCAGCTTGGAGGTTCAATGGCTGAGAACATAGTGCAGGTAATCCTCACCAAACCACTGACGCTCAGCCCTGGTGTGGATCTGGGCTGCAGGGACCTCACCCTTCCAGGGCTGAGCCATCTGCCGCTGTCTTGGTTCTCCTGGATGCAGAAAAGGGAGGGAATGAGAAGGTGGCAGTACAAAAAGCCACTCTTGGGCCAAAAATAAATGAAATAAAGGATTAAATCTAACAAAAGAAAGGGCAAAAAGGAAGGAGAGAAATTGCTAGGAGTAAAAAGTTCAGTAACAAAATATTGCTGTTCTTGTATGGAAGACATGGTGAGTACATGAGAACTACACATCCATTCAACATCATCTAGACTGACAGGGCCTTCAAATATGATACACGTTAAACAACTACCCTGTGGCAAGGCCTCGAAAGACCTTATGGTATTTTCTGTTTTTTAAAAATCAGGTACACAGAAAATTGTGTTGGCATTTTGCTACAAGTATATGGCTTAAAAGCTGAATCTCAGATGTGAAGCAGGTACATTTCAGAGAAAGGAGAAGGCTGGAGCAGCCATCACATTTGAAATCACTTTCAGGGAAACTACTATGAGATTTTGGACAGGGGCATGATGGAATTGAATGCTGTATTATGATCCTCAGAGGCAACGAACATTGCACAAGGGGAGTGCTGGGAAAGGTGGTCAAGTCTCTTGTTTTCTCATCCCGGTCAAAGCAATAGAGATGGTGGTCGCTGAGGGCTGCTCATCGCTCCCTTTTCTCAAACGCAGGAGAAGACAAGACCTCATGATCTCCACAATACTATGAACAATACACTCCTATGAATCTTCTCCTACCAGGGACCACCTCTGATAGCTAAAGCATAACTAAGTCTATGGAGAACACTAGTAGTACTGCTGCAGTTAATTAGACAAATTATTTGCCCTAAGATGAAAATAAACATTGTGGTAAGTTTTTACCCTTTCCCACAACATCATAATATGATTAACTTGTCAAATTTGGTTCTGCAAAAAGAGGGAGAACTATAAAACATGATGGGGAAGGTAAGCTTTAATTTTCAGAAGAAATGGAAGGAAAAAAAGCCTTTATCCTGCCCAGTTATTTTCAGAGCCCTGCAGATCCCTGGGCAAGAGGAGAGGGAATGTCTTTGGTCAAATAGAATAACAGATTTAACATTAGTCTCAGCTGAAAATTTGTATATTGTCCCCGAAATATCCCCCAGAATGAATGCATGCTGCAATCTCTTTTTTGCCATGTTGTTGGCAACAGATGATCCCCAAAGTCGAGAAAAACCTTTAGAAATAATGCCCTCTACTTCCTCCAGGAGGCACTTGTGAATGATTCCCCATGACAGGGAACGTGTGCATGGCTTTACTGTTTTCACATAAACAGAGGCACTGTTTTCACATTAATTTGTACTTGTGAATTCCTTTTCCCTCTTTCACCTTGCCTGAACAATTTAGGAGAGAGGGAATAGAAAGGAGTTGTATTATTTTGTTTGCTTTTTTTTTTTTTCTCTAGGCATAAAAAAATTTACTAAGAAGCTTAGAAATCCCTACGCCATTGACAATAATGAGCTACTAGATTTCCTCTCCAGGGTACCATCTGATGTT
>KZ505956.1:508103-564136 GCA_002844005.1 Limosa lapponica baueri | reverse complement strand
AAGGCCGCTATAGCCTTACAGTGCCTCTGAGGACTGCCTTGCAAGTGAAATACCGACTCTAAAATGACTAGCAGGTGCAAAATGAATTCTATTAACTTTGATTTGTAATGAAGCCTATATGACTAATCCTCCTTTGATAGCTTGTACTGTCAAAGTCAGGTCTCAAACTGGCTGACTGAATTAGAAATTTCTCCAGGAAATGTGAGACGGCATTTACCCACCAGTGCCAACTTCTACGATACTGCTTTTGTTGTTCTTTGCCAATGTTGACCAAGCTGCTAGACTGGATGTGGAAGGGATTTTAGTCTTCTCCATCTGTGTGACTGGAGTTTAATCTTACAGCTTTTCCTGAGCTCTCTAAAACATGGCATGTTCAGGAAGGATGTACTGGAAGCCAACAAAAAGAAAAAAAGACAGGAAAGAGTGGCAGAACACTCTTCCACCCTCACTGCCATATTCTTAGTTCCCCAGAAATGATCATGAGGAAAATCATGTGGAATGCAAGATGCCCCAAACATGCTGGCCACTGCCCAACAACTAGTAGTCTGACACCCACCCCACAGAACACAGGCTGTAGAAACTCAAGATTTTGTCATTCGCCAGAATGATGATTCACACACAATTACATTAAAGGTGAAGTTCAATATAGATAACTCACAGAATAACCCAAATATACTGAAAATTTTTACTTTATTGCTCAGAAACAGTAAAAAAACCCAAACAGGCTTCCCAAGAATGATTCAGATATAAATTTTAGCAGCCTTCATTACAAGAGAATTTTAAATAACTGCACCTTTATTCAAATCTGTATTCCATTTCTGCTGTTCCTTCTGGTCTATGCAGTCTATCAAAATTCAGTCATAAATACTGGTAAAATTTCAGCTCATGCTTAAAGGAACATGAAATGTTGAAGAACATACAGTGTCATTGTCTTTATATGATTGGATTTCTTTCCTAATTTTATTGACTTAATATAGCATTTCATATGCAAACAATATCCATTTTATATATTTAAAACAGTTATTAAAAATAAACTACATATTTTCATAAAATAAAATAAAATAGAATAAAATAAAATAAAATAAAATCAACAAATGTTCCATAGCCTGGCAATCATAAATGAAGAATTTTGTTATGAGTTTCTGCTACTAAATATTGCAAATCTGATTAATTGCAATGTAAGCTAGATGTCTTTCTTATGTTGGGTAATTTGGCTTTAGGTGTACTAAAGCAACTATTTCTTCTTGGTTTTATTTTTCTGTTTTTCTTACTTCTTTTCGTGCCTTGTTTCCAAAGAAATATGACAATGAAAAAAAATGCAAGCCATCAAAACAGAAAAACTGTAGCAAAAGAAGTTATGCATACAGCAAACCCCTTTTTTACTTCTTATGGAAAAAGCTATTTTCTGAAATAGGTTATCAGTTTCCTGGAATAATTTTTCTTTTCTGACATATTTGCTTTGATGAAATTTTCATAGGGTACCTCTCCCAAGTGTAGGATGAGCAAAATCGAATTGATGTTCTGATAGAGAGCAACCCCGTGAGTGCTTGTGCAAACACAGAAATGACTACATGAAGTCTTAGGCTGTTCTGCAATAAACAGAGGTGCATAGTTAGGAATCTGGCTTTGCTTTCACTTCTGGATTTCCTGAAAATACCTAAAATTGAAAATTTGTAAGAAATAATTCTCTATCTTCAATATTAAAAAGAAGGAATTTGTATTTAAAAATCTGAATTCACTGGTCCTCAAGCTGCTTAAAACTTGCAACTACTGTAGAAAAAAAGGAAAATTTGGCATGGGAAGATATACACATGACTCTTTTACAGTATGGAAACTTTTTTGAGGAAAGCATTTTATTTTTGTTTTCAGCATTATCAGCTTAGGATATTACTTTTGTTTAAGATCGAAAAGAATCATTTTCAAATACACTGTTTCTCCTGATAAAGAAGCCTATTTTTTTGCCTAAGGCTTACGGACTCTCAGCACAAGTTGCAGGACTTCATGATCTTGCAAGAAGACATGGATACATGACTCAGCTCTTACTTCTATAGTTGTTGCAATGTAGGAAAGTGGCCTAAAGCTCTCTTTGGATGACTAACGTTCAATAATCCTTTTGGCATGATACTACCACAACTACTGACAACCAGAAAGACTGAAATGAGACTTTATTTAGACATAAAGTTGAAGCATTGCAAAAATGTATCTTTCCTGGTAACTGACTCCTGACAAGAAACTACAGAAACAAAAGATAGTCTCTTCCATTGAATGAATTTGTTGATTTTAACACATAGAATTCCACATGTCCAGCTTGATAAAGGCATTATGCTTTTCCTTGTTGTCTGGAATGATGACAGGTGCTCATTTGCTTTCAAGTCATGACAGCAAGAGAAAACTCTAAAATTCTTTCTCTCATTTCTTTTGGGAAAGATTATGGTTTTAACACACTGCTCCTCTTTTTATGATTGAGTGAAAAGAATGCAAAAAATGGAGTATATGATTTTGAAAGTGCTATTTAAAAGAATAATGGACAAATAAAATATTCAAATTTATATAGTGCCCTGGCTAATAGTAGTTTTGTCAAAAAATAGTGTTCTTTGATCCCCAAAACAGTGCTTACTTACAACATGAGTCAAAAGGACGATAGTCAGCTTGTGCATAGCAATAAAACACATAATAGAACACGGACCATAATGTTTATTACTGCTACTGCTTTTTAATTGCAACTCTATCGACCTTGGACTCAGAACTGAACTGAAACACTTTTGATTTATCTCTAACTGTAATGAATAACTGATAAGTCCAAATGTGGCTGTACATTTTGTATGATATTCATCCCTTTTCCTTGCATTTCACATCATCCACTTTTTTAAATTTAGATAATCAGCTGATTTTCCATTTGACTTCTATCTTTCCTAATCATATATTCTTGAGAAAATTTAGCTAAAAATTCATTTAAGAGTGTATCTGCTCAGAAATTATACTCCATTTTTCAACTTACAATTAACCTGCAGTTATCTTCTGTAAACTGTGATCAGCTGGTTTTCTGTCTCTTGAAATTTTCTTATGTAACTACTTAGTGATTGGGTCACAGGTATAGGTTAGCTTTGGCAACCTGATTGTTCTGAATTGCTTTTATACAATTTCTCCACTAGGCTGCAAAGGAGTTATGGGGAACAGGAGCATTGGCACATGTTTTCTTGCTAGCTAGCACATGGAAGAATATATTGAAGTGATCCAACATGACCAGATGAATTTAGCTGTTTGATTTCATTTGTCTGTGCCATTAGTTGTCATCATCTCTGTTACCACCTTCCTTTTCTTTACAGAGAGAAATTCTTGTCCACATTCCTTTGACTTCAAATCTGTCTTCCACAGTGTACCTTTTAGAACCCGGAGAAACAGTCTACTGTGAGTTGGCCTTCCTGTAAGTAGAAACAACTTGCTCTCTTCTGACCTAGTCCATGAATCAAATATGGAATTCTTGATCTTGTGTGATCTCTACTCTGTCCAGCTCAGAGCAGGCACTGATAATTGCAGTATCTGCAAGCTTCACCCTTCCTCATGCTCTCTCCATGGGCCTGCTTCTACAGGCAGATGTGACAAATGCCAGCACTTCTGGCTTCTGAGATTTCTATCTCATCCCATGTAAACAATTAGCTAACTGGTATACAGAGTTTATCTCTGATTTAGCATGTGGGGAACCTTTTTTGATTGTCTTTGTTTGAGACCTGGCAAAAACTGGAATAAGAACTGTTCCTTCTAGTTGCATTCATAAAACTGGTCAGTGCATTGGATTTCCGGGAGCCTACAGTCAAAGCTGAAAGGCTGTTCATGTTGACAGATTGTGCCTCCTGTTCCACAGATCTATCTGTGCTGTAGTAAAGTGACGTTCTACACTACTAACCCCGAATGATGTCCCCAAGTAGTCTTGTCCTCACCCCATAGCACTGAATTTCCAATAACATGTGCTTTCATTGCTTGGTATACTCAGGAACGGCTTCCTTGCAGTGTGCTCTAAGCCTTGTTTTCAGCCCGCTTGTGCCTGAAGGCACCCAAGGATGTGGACATTGACCTTTTCTATGTGGATGTATTCTCCTCCTGCACATGTCAATGTTCTGCAAGCAAATGCAAGGATCCTCAGGCTTTGTGTTGGTGCAGTTTCTAACACTCTGATGGAGTGTTATTCAATGTAATTCCATCTTCTCTGCAGTCTTGTCATACTTAAGGACCTGGCTCCTAAGCTATCATTTTTTCATTCTCTAAAAAATTAGTGCTTTGATCTGACTTTTCCTCTCTGCATAATTCTTTCTTATCACAAAAATTCCTCTCCCTGTGATGGAAAGCTGTTGAATCTTGGGCTGATGATCTTAAAAGTTACTTCTCCAAAGTTAAAAATACCACAAAGAAAAAAAATCCTGTCTGTTTTTCCATATCCTTATTCAGTTTATGTTGGAATATTTCAAGGGTATGGCAGTCTTCATTGGAGTTCAAACTGAATGATGGCTACTAAAAGATGTGGGAGAGACTGGCAAGGGTCAGGACAGTCATTTATACAGAGATGTATAAACATAATCAGTGAATTGCTGTTTCTTGGACAAATCAAGTAATACATCCTTAACATTGATAATATTTTCAATGCTTTGATGTTTCTCAGTTGGTGTCAATCTCAGTTGGTGCTTCTGAGTCGGTGTAGGTTTTCTTACCACTATTAAAGCCCTGAGCTCCTGTGGTAGGTGCAACAGTTGCCTCTTTGCAGGTTTACCAGTTTCTTCTTCAGAGACTCAAGCCAGACAGCTCTAAATGCATTAAGAGCAATTTTCAAGTGGGAATAAGAGAAATTCATCCTTAATCTCAGTTTTGCTTGTACGTGTTGATTTCTTTGAATGATATTTTGTTTTGTATTTATGTTTATATTTTCCCAAGAAACCAAATATTTTTATTAACTGAACACACAGTTCTCTAACAAATTGCTTTGTTAAGACTATTGAATATTTTGTGCATATCTATAATAGACTGAATGAAAGACTTCATGAGTTCATGAAGTTGTGGACCTATCTGAACAGCTTTCATTATGCAAGAGTCACTGGTAGGTTTGATTTATATCATGGAAGTTTGAAAATGAAGTTTTCACAATGTGAGAAACCATGCACAAACTTCTCTTAATTCTGTCACTCTGTGTCACCCTTGTATTATGCACCTCTGGAAGGCAGAGGAGCATAAACACTGCTTTCCTCTGAACTTCAGTACCAAATTTTATGCTGTCTTTGGGTAATCTGGTTTTAATATTTGCTTTTAGGCTTTTTATTCCAATTTTCTTAGTTGTCTACTTATTCTCTGCTTCCTCACTGAGACCAAGTGTCTAGCATTTTCTCTTGACATATGCAGTATATAGTGTAAATCATGTTGTTTCTACAGTATTGTAGGCTTGGTGACATTTATTCAATGTCAGCCTTTTTTTTTTTTTTTCCCCTTTTCTAGCAAGTTGCATCAGGAATGGTATGTACCCTTTGGCTTTTCAGTTTTCTGAGACAGGAACAGCACAACCTCTGCACAACATGTATTACCGCTTTCGTATAGCAATTTACACGCACAAATTCACCTCCCCTTATTCCTAGAGGGTGTCCTATTAAAGCTTCTCTTTTTAACAATATAAACAGATTTGGGTTTTCCCCCTCCTTTTGTGGATTCTGTCTAGCTCAAGTGTTTTGTATAAGGGAAGGGAGCAGGCTCAAACCACAGGCCGGATTAGGAGGGTGTGCTGGTTGGGATTACTGGTATACAGCTGTCTATTTTTCCATGTACCTGCTGACATGGCAACTGATGCTTCTGTACCCTTCCTGCAAAGACTGCAGGTAGAGGAGGATGGGCCTTGCTTACCCTGCCTATTCACAAGACCAAAAATGTGTGTAGCTAGTCAAAAAGCATGAGAGATTTAACCCAGGAAAAGGGCGGTTGCTGCCCCAACATTTCCGTGCGCCCTGAGTACCATCTTCTTCAGTCGCTCAGTCTCCTATCTGCCATGCTGTCACTCTTTCAAGAGGGCTTTGGTTCCTTTCTGTAGCAAAATGACACCAAATGTAGCAAGAGATTATGTTTTCCTTGAGAAACAATAGCTTATATTTAGCACAGTACCTTTGTCTATCCCCATCTTCATTTTGAAAGAAGAACACAGCCCTCCCTCCCCACCCTCAGACGTTAGGATGAAACCAGCTCTTAGGAATGATCCATTCTTTCTCTTTGAAACCTGCCCAGGGAAATAGTAGTAGTTGATATCAAGATGTATTTTCACTGCTTCTTTGAGCAGCACTTTTGTAATTGGAGATGTAAAGGGTCTATGGTATGCATGCATAGCAAGCAGATATTTATTAAGAGTACTGCAGTGTTTTTAAATACCTCACCTCCTTTCCAGGGCTCCAGCACTGGTTGCCATGGAAACAGAGCTGAGAACCAGAAACTGGCAGCTGAAATTGCCTCATCTGCTAGTGGCTGTGTCCATGCCTAGTCCTGCTTCCATGGAAACACATGTCAGAGCAGCAAACACAAGGTAATGGTTTCCAAAAGCTGCCTTAAAAATAACCCTGAGCTTACTGTTATTTTGTTTGTCGTTCTCTTCCCACCAGGCCTGTTTAAGTAGAGCTATTCAAGTCTGCAGTATTTACAAGTTTCAAATAACTAAAGGGGAAAAAAAGGACCTGAAAACCAAAAGTTTTCTTTACTGGCACAACACATTTTTGGGAGACAAACTGGATAACAAACTTTGGACTGCATAGTTACATTAACAACAGACTGTCAGAATTATCTTTGACTAATTAGGTGTCCTTTTTTATGGTTCTTGTTTATGCTGAGCATTTTAGAAGCTGAGGAATGATTGGCATGGTTTAGTTGGTTAACTAAGCCTCATTAATTCTCTATTAGTACCCTGCCATATCACCTGAAACAGAACCCCTCACAAAAGAAATCAGATTCAGGTAACATTTTTAGTTTTCAAAAGAAGTAACTGCAAAAAAGTCCAGATATTTTCAATGCATTTTCCCTCTTCTTTTCCTCAAAATTTTTGATTCACCCTCTTTACAAATTTCTAGACTTTTCAGCTGGCTCTAGCTCTTCTGGTTTACAGCAGACTTGATATATTTAGAAATCAGGAGGCTGACAGTGGCTTTCTGAGAGAAGATGCTCAGTTTTGAAAAGGTTGAATGGGTTGCCGCCTGTTTAGTTCAAGTACATGTTACACTGTTGACCTTCTTTCCCAGGTGTAATGTTCTGTTTCAGACAGGTAAGGAGCCATTTTTTATCTCTCACAGCAAATCTTCTGTTTGTTGTGATTCTAGACGGCTGGAGAAAGGCTAGCAGAATGTTAAATTATACTTGAATGGAGTAAATTTGTCAGTGTTGCTTTGCTGACATCAATATCTTGTAAGACGTAACATGCTCCAGAATTCAGGGGCTTCTTCTAACTTGCCATTAATTCTGAGGATATGTTTGTGTCTCAGTAGCCCTTGCTGAAAAAAGACTATCAGTAATAGTCTTTGTTAAAAAAAAAAAAGTAATCCAGTTGAGATATAGTGGAATAAGCAGCTCTTTGTCCGAGCTTAGGTTTTTTGTATAAGATCCATGCCTTGTGTGGTAGGAAAGATGTCACATCCTGAAGCCTTCATGTCAACTAATAAAAACAAAACCTGTTTGAAATGTTGTCATTTTATTCTAAAGTTTTCTGTGAAAAGCCATTATTTAAAACTTCTTAGAGGAATACAGCCTACCACTGGTTCATGCCTTAATAACACTTAATACGTCTCTCCTTACTATCCGGTAAGTCTCAGGTGTATTGCTGAACATTTTGAAGCAGAGAATACTGAAAAGGAAGCTCTTTGCCTGCAGATTCCTCTGGGGCTTCCTGACCCACCAGAGAAGAGAAGAGCATAATTCTGCTTTGGGTTTTGAGATGGTCAGAATGACCCCAAATGTGTAGGCAGTCAGACAGGTGTTAACTGTATATACACTATGTTCTGTGCCTTCCACCGCTGATTAATTTTTACCCTCTTTGTTCTTTTTAGCTAAAACAGATATTATTCTGAAATTCTGAAAGTGTAGCTTTGGCCACATAGGCTGTAAACAAATTGAATTTCATTAAAAAATAGAAAAATTCAGAACCAGGATTAATAGGATTTCTTTTTTTCTTTCTTTCTTTCTTTTTTTTTTTTTTCCCCCTATTTGATATGGGTCTTGTTCCACATCAGCATTTTTATTTCATCTGGTTGTTAAAATTACTGAGAACTGTTTCTGTCTTCATTGTTCTATTTTTTCAGAAGACTTTTATTGTATTTTTATTTATTTATTTATTTTTATTAAATTCTTCAAAAAATGTCAGAAAAATGGGTCTGTGCCCTTAACAGATGAATAATATGTAGAAAATGAAATGTTTGTGCTGTTTAAAATAACTGTGGCAATATTAACAATGTGTCGTGGTTTGGGCTGGGCTGGCCACTGTACGAATGACAGATGTTCTCTTTACCTCTCTCTCTCCCTTCCCCAAAGAGAAAGGAGAGAAAATAAGGGAGAGAATTATGGCTTGAAAAGAAAACTAAGACAACTTTAATGAAATATTACTGATAAAAAGAAAAGATAATTAATAAGAAAATAATGAAATATATACCATATATACAAAACGAGTATCAAGCTCCCAGGATGACGTCACCAGTGGGCACTGGGAAAGTCCCAGACTGGACTTAGTGACAGATGGGAACTGGATTCCAGATCTGGATTCAGGAATGCATGGATCGGGATCAAAGGCAGAGGAACAGACAGAGTCCTCCTCAGATGCTGGCCATTGAAGGAAGAGGCTGGCCCTTTGATCCCTCATCTTTTATACTGAGCATGAGGCAGATGGGATGGAACAACCCATTGGTCACATTTTGGGTCACCTGTCCCATCTGCTCCTCCCTGCAGGTAGGACCCCTCTACGCTTTTCTGCTTCCAACTCTCCAACTGGGCAAATAACAAAGTTAGCTGACCTTGGCTGTTTTAGCAATAAGTATAAGCAGGAGCCTCTCTGCATACCATCCCTTGGTATTCACTATAAACATCAGACCTTATCTGCTAGAAGGAGACATTGTCTGAGAAATACACCGTTAATTTCAGTCACTTAGAAGAGGCTTAACTGAAAAGTAAAATTACTGAAAAGAAAATTGGTTCTGTTTTACTTCAAACCAGGACACAGTGTCAACTTTATAACAAATTTGACCAAGAGCTGATATACTACTTTTATTATACTATCTAGCAGTCATTGACATTTTTCATTAAACTTACTTTACCCGGTATTAAAAATTCCCTAATTTCTACTTCTGTTAATATAAATTTGCTTTTTTATAACTCTTACCTTTTCTTTCAGTATATTTAAATCATGTCTTCTTATATCTTTATACTTTTAACTTCTTTTCATAATCAAACAAATTTTATACAATTTCTGTGCATGCCTCTATATGTGTTTGTTCAGTAACTTTTTAACCCACTGAAAGGGAGAATAGGAAATTTTTACAAGCATAACATAAAAACATATTGAACTCTAGTAGGAGATTTGCAATTAAACTGTGTATGTGTCTACTTCTCTGTTCTTTCTTTCTGTCTTGTAATTTCCTAAAATTCAGTTAAAGTCTTTCTCCATCATGTTTGTCACATTCTGCGATCCTTCTCAGGCATCTGAGGGATTCCTTTCATGTTTAAATTTATATATATAATATATGAAAATCAGTTTCCTTGGATACAGCCCCAGAGTTTTGTGCCATTCCACATGTAACACTTAGTAAAATTCTTCAATGGCCTATTTTGTAAGTGGGCATCTAAACTTAAATTTAAATGCATGTATTGAGAAGAGAGAGGAAAAATATTTGAAAAACAGGATGCAGAACAATGTGCTCACAAGATAATAGGCGCCTGCTCAAACTGAGAAGGAGATTGCTCAATGATGTCTGAGGAATGCTGCCTGTGTAAAAAAATTGAGGGTGAGGTGTGTATTGACTCCAGCAGTAAGAGGTACTTTCCCAAGCTTGAGGTGCTGGACCTCCTGGGAAGTTGTTGGATATGTAAGGGAAGTTAGGTAATGTGCAGGACAGGTCTTAAAATAAAGTTCTGGTTTGGTTGGAAATGAGATCAGAAAAGCTATCAATGTCTTGCTTTTTTGTGTGTGTTTCCTTCCACTGTCTTTTTCCTCAAGTTCTAATTTCTTAGAAAGTCCTCCACATCCCATCACTTTATGAGGTGCTGAATTGCAGAACTCTTTTTCACCTGTCTTCACGAGTCCTCTTCTGTGCTCAGGCAACAAATGATGCTGGTCTATTGAAATTGCCCAGTTAGGAAGCTTTAAAATACAATTATATGTTTTTAGATTTGGCGTTCCCCCCTTTTCCTCATTTGAGGAAGACAATAAAGCAGGTCATCATACAGATGACTCATTTTTTGAAGCAGCTGGGAAATGGATGAGAAAATTGTAGCTCAACCTCTCTGCTAGCTTTTTCAAGAACAAGTAAAACAGAGCGTTTCTCCATACTTAGAGAAAGTTCCTGTCTCACAGATGACACTGGGATAAAGCAAGTATAAACGTGATGATAGAAATGGAAGGATTTGAGAGAGAGGCTGATATCACAGAATCAGAACAGTATAGAATAATATAATGCAGTTCAGTTAACAAAGTGTATACCAGTTTAAATCCACCTTATGTTGGGTCCCTCAGTCAAAGCACCTGTGTGAATACCAAAGACTGATGACCAGTCTGTCTGCCTAAGAGAGGCTTAGATTTTCAATCAATACCCAAAAACATGGAAGTTCTCCAAATACTGTTATAATTAAACCAAAATACTGTCAGAAATTGAGAGAAATATGGAATATACTCTCAGTAGGAGACTAGTCGGTCAGATTCTTGTTTCTATTTTCATAAAAATAGTAGTGTTTTTTTCCTCATGGAAACATGCACTGTCCCAACTGCATGATCCCGACAGTTTTTATCTGCGGGGTTTTTTTATTTTATTTAAATTAAGGCGCAGCTTTCTTAAGGTAAGTGTTGGGAAGTGCTTGACACTAATGGGCCTGACAGAATCTGGCTCAATATGCCAATACAATTGTCATTGAGCATGTTAGTTGAATACTTTTTTTTGAAAGAAAGTTTTAAATTTTCAATGTGAATACAGAAATAATTTATCAAGCCATCTGCATGTATTGGAAGCCCGTTCCAAAATCTTCCTGTGGAAATTTCTTTCCCTATTCAGACTTTGATATTGCTGACGTTTCTGACTGCACATCTTTGCAGTCAAAGATACTTCTTCCAAAAACCAAAACATCACCAAAGGAATTTCTTGCCTTTTGTTACTTAATTATGTTGAAATTAATACAGAGAAATCGGATATTGCATGAATGATAATAGCGGTCAGAGTAGGATGTTATTAGGGAAGTTTCTCAGTGCTATTTATCCTGCTTCAAGCCATCTGGAGGCATCTGAATGTGCCATTGGAATAATTAAGAAATATCAAGAACAAAATGGTTTAAAATGAATTTTAATGACAAAACTAATTAGGGAACCATTCCCATAACACACAAGAGTTGCTACATGTTACTAATGTGTCACAAGTGAGATTACTTTTGAAGGAAAAATGGCATATTTTGAAAATTCATCTCTCAGCAGAATATTTCCAGATTTTTATTTTAATTTCTAGAAAATGGTTGTAGGGTATTTTTGTGATTAGTGTGTCTGAAGTTCATGCTGTATTTGTTTTAACAGTAGCTCTTTGATATTCTTAAAATAAAAAAATTAAACCTCATTCTCATTCCCCTAGGGATGGGGTGGTCTAATTGTTTCCTTTACTTAATTTTGACATGTAGTAAATCTAAGATGTAAAGTCATATACCTTTTAATGGGAACTATTTGATCATTTCTAGCATGTGTTCCTTTACATGCAGCCAATGACATCTCTATTATGGGTTCTTCTAAAATATTCCTGGTGTCAGCTAGTTGAAGAAAATGTTTTCGGAAGATGCAGTGTGCTTTCATTAGTCGGCGGTAACTGTGTAAGTCATAAACACCAATGTTGATGTTTTCTTCTGAAGGACAATAACATGCATAATCAAAGTGGAACAGTTAAACTTCATTAGCTGAGAACACACATATATATCTTCATGCAAGTGTCAGTTTTTAAGCGTAAATGGCACCTGTTTAGATAAAAATAATAATAAATTCTGCATGTTTCCTTCTTCTTATGCTTGTTCTTTGCACAGAAAAATCTCTATTGCAAAGGTAGAATATAGTTAGTTTTGCTTAGTACTTTAAAATGCCGTAGCTGAAATAACAATTATTTCTTCTTTCTTGCACATGAGATCAAAGAGTATCTTGTGTTGAAAAGTCTGTCTGTACATGTCATAGCAACTTTTGCTGCAGTGCCTTACGCCAACCATCTGATTGTAGCAGCCTTGTTTCCAGTAACAAAATCATGCCCAGAGGATGGCTCTCTCAGAAGGACAATACGCGATCATAATGCCATAGGGATTGTTAAAGACCTCCGCACTTGATGGAAGTTTGCAAGTTTGTGCAAGTAGAAGAGCTGGCGTAGCCAGGGCCTCACCAAAGCGATGGTTGTACTTACTGACTTTGTCTCAACATAAGCAATGTCACTGGAAATGGAAATAGCAACTTCATGGAAGGCAGAGGTATCATTCTTAATGCACGCTATCAGGTACTTTTGTTTTTATTCATGTTTGCGCTTCTTCATATTCACATGTTAAAAGAACAAACCTAGGAGGACTTAAATCTATTGCCATCTTGTATACTTGTTTCTATATTGAAAGCTAGTAGCACTACAACATTACTGTAAAGCACAGGAGAGCTGAAGAGATCTGAGCTATTTATGCAAGAAATTCAAGCTCCTGTGCTTTTTTTGTAGGCAGTTACCTCAAAACATGTTTTTCTTCCAGTAATCGCATATGTTCCCTGTTTCCATAAAATATATGCAACCTGAGTCCATTGGACCCTGCTGCTTTTAGATGATCTAAACAAAAAAATTGAAAATAGAATGATGCACATGAGCAATTCACTGAACGCATGCAAAGCTATCTTATACATTTGTTTATGACTGACTAATTACGTTTTATAGCTGTTGCAACAAGGACTTTACAGAGAAAACACAGGGAAAGGAAAGGGACAGGAGGGGAGATGAGGCAAGGCAAGGCAAGGGAAGAGGTTTCAAGAAGCATGACATCTTGGTCTTTCCTGATTTGATGGACAACAGTGGGGAAATTGTTTTCCTCGACCTTGCTAGGGATATAATTAATTCTCTACACATCCCATTAATGAATACTGCAACCTTGATTCTTTGATGTGGATGGAGACATGAACTCTGTGTCTTAAACTCAGTGGTCAGGACTAAGAGAAGTGAAATGACATCATGAGGCAACTGCTGTATTAACACTGGAGTCAGTTCAAGATATCAGTGGCATTCAGCTATTTGCTGCTGTCCCTCTTCTAGATATCCGAAACAATTTCATAGAAAATCCAGGTTAAACTGAGTGAACTGAACGAAAGACACACGCAAAGTATGCCAGTCTCAGCTTGGTCTCAGCTGTGACTGTCAACAGAAAACTGGTGAGAAATGTATGGGACAGCAACACCTTAATCCCCTTTTAAGAGCAGCAGCCATTGCCTGTGGTCTAATCCTTCTGTGTGGTTAGGTGGGTGCCAAGGAAGATCTATGTCCAGTTACTTCTGCCATATTTAATTTCTGGGCACTTTAACAGTTTTTAACTGAAGAATATAGCAACCTGAATGGAAAAATTGCTATATTAATGACAAGAAGACTATTGACCATTTTATGAAAAATTAAAAAATAAAGGTAAAAGGAGCACTGTATCATTTATAGATGTACTTCAAAAATGCATTTTCTTGAAGAAAACCCATCTAAGTATCTACTACCCAGACATATATTTGTTAACACTGCAAACATTAAGCTATTTCATATAAAGGAATAGATTGCCTCAGTGTATTATCAGGTCAGGTATATTGGAGAGCGAGTAGTCATGATTCAGTCTTTACAAACATGATGCTGCTTATGGAGTAATCAATCTCGATAGGCTATGCTAAAATGAGAATGCATTTAAGCAGAAAATAAAACATCTTTTTCCATTTATTTTGTTTGTTTTCTTTTAATGGAAAAGAAAGCAACTATCCTTTAATTTTACTATACCAAGAGACTTGCTCTGGCTGCCTTGAAAAAATTCTATGTAGAAGATATATAACACCATAAAAATGTTAATTTATCCCTCACAAAGCCCACAAAAATTGCTGTTCCTTTTCATTTTTCAAATGTATGAATTCTTTATGGCTATTTCTACAAATGGTTCATGAGAGGAATTATTGTCCCATTGCTAGTTTGCAAGCATTTATTTTGACTACTCAAAATTGTAACTATTTTATTAACTTCTGTGCCTTCTCCTTTGATTGGAGAAATCCCCAAAATAAGAGCAATTTTCAGTAATGGAAAAATAACCTATTTTCTACTGAACTAAGGTGTACTTAATCAAATTTTCTATGAACAGTTTTTGCAGTCACCCTTGTAGGGGGCTTGCTTGTAAAATGCTAAGGCAAAAAAAAATTGGAATGCCAAACTCATTTAAAAATACCTATACGTGTCCTGCCAACCTGCACCTGGGAGAAAATGATCCAGTTGCTTATGAACCACTTAAATGCAGAATAGCTTATGTGACTTTACAGGAACAGACATCCTGGCAATGAGATATATGCTATTCTTTTTTGCTTAAACAAGCCTTCTACTCATCAATAATCTGTTCAGTTGTAATGGGCCTGGGTACTTCTTAGTTTTCTGCTACTTAGTTTTCTCCTACTATTTACTTTTCTTCATATGGTGCTCTGTTTTAGATTTTGGACAAAAACGGTGCTGGTAACACACTAATGTTCTAGTTTTTGCTGAACAGTGTTTGCACAGCGTCAAGACCTTCCCTCTGCCTCCTCAGTGAATAGATTAGGGGGTGCACAAGAGGCTGTGAGGGGACCCAACCTGGCAGATCATACGAACTAACCAAAGACATATTCCATACCACATAATGTCATGCTCAGCAATAAAAGGGACAAGAGGAGGTTTTAGGGGGTTACCCATCTTTTGCTCAGAAATAGGCTACCCATGGGGGGTGGTAAGATATTGCCTTTGCATCGTATTTTTTGTTTTGTTTTTTTTTCTCTTTTCTTCCACTTATTCTTTGCTTGTTAAACAATTATTAATACTTCTTTTTGTCTGTTAGTTTTCCAATGACCCCCAAGTTTTCTTTTTTTTATTCTTCCTTTCCTCTTTCCCTGTCCCACTGGGGGTGGGTGTGTGAAGTGAACAAGTGACTGCATGGTGTTTATCTGCCCCCAGGGGTTAACCCACAACATCAGTGTCTTCATCAGACACTTTGTCTTGTTCTGGATGAATAACTTAAATTCCATTTCCATTTAAATTCTTGCCTAGAAGGAGTATTCCCAGATATACTAGGCAGATCAGGGAACACAGGATGTTGCTGATCAGGTCTTCTGGGCACAAGTCAGATTCACTACACATGAACTACACAGGAAGTGCAGCGCATGTGTGTGTACACCTCTACATCTACCTAAAGTTTTCAACAAGAAATGGCTTATAGCCATTGTTGTTTGTCAACAGCAGGACAGCTTTCAAGCAAAATTTTGCCAAGTGATTTTTTTTTTTCCCCAATGCTTATTCATATATTTTCCTCTGGGAAAAACATGATCACACTGGAGTGGTGGGATGAAATATTCTCAGAGGATCTTCTGAAACAGATTCTAACAGAAGTATGACTAACTCAGTGTCATCACCATCAGAGACTTCTGCAAGATATGTTTTCTGGGGAAGGAAAAAAACCACTAGAAAACAATCTCTTCCAATCATAAATACAAAAGGGGATAAAAGATGGGAGGAGGTTGGTCTTACCCTACCAAAACTGGACAAACTGATATAAAAACCTACTAAAAAATTCGGAAAAGCCAGAAGAATCTGTGAAACCCATAAGGAACTTATTCTCATCTAATTCATTTGGCAAACATCTGGGAAGCACTTGGGAAGAGACTGCAGAAATTATCTAATTTAACTCAAGCAGAAAAGCATTCTGTAACTTACTATTACATAACAATAGCTTGCTCCTGAAAAAGACTTTGAGAAAAATCATTCTTTAGGATATATTCCCAGAGATTCAGAGTTGCCTGGGAAACTAGCTGCCATGTGGAGTTCTTCTCTTTTCTGAGCAAATGTTGAGTCACATGGATTTTCCATGTGTCAGGTTTTGTTGTTGACTTTTTAAAAGCAGAATGTATCTGCTCAGCAGAGCTGGATCATATGGACCTTTACAGTCAGCTTTGCATCTGTGGGACTTACTCTCAGCTTGGATTTGATGATGCTTGCATAAATATTCAGAATTATATTTTACAGCAGCAGGACTAGAGAATTTTTCATTAGTGTTTTGATGACTGCTTTCCATTCACAATTGATTTGCTCTGTTATCTGTGATATCTGTGCTAATATCTCATAAAAATCTATGCAAGCATTGATTGCTAAGAGTCTAGAAATCCACAAATTCAAGAGAAGCTGCTTGAGATTCAAATGCAAAAAAATCTATTTTTAGATTGAGCTCTTTTCTTGGCCTGTTGACCCTTTTGTAGCTGAACACTGAATTTCAGTGTGTGTCTGAATTAAATTAGAAAAAATGTTACCTCTTCCACAGAAAAAGCCACATTAATGTTTCTACACACTTCTCTTAATTGACTTGCAGACAAGTCAGGCAGCCACTGTGAAAGTTTCACTTTTTTGACTGTTACCTTTGCTTCCGGACTGCGTGCCTGAAAACAAAACAGCAATAACTTGCCAAGTGAGTGTTGTTCACTGGCTCAGCAAAGGGTTTCGTGTGTGTACCTCATACCATTACAACATCTTTAATCAAACGCTGGAAAACAGCTCATACGGTTACCTGGGCATCTAGTGTGGTATATGATTTTTAAGGCTGTAGCAGACATCTGCACAGTGACAGCACACATCTTATGATATGATAGTATCCTAAATTTGTACCTGGAGTCTAAGTGGGGTACTGCAAGGCATCTAATGCCTTATTATGTCTATGTTGGGATATCTGATCCATCCTCTAGATTTTAAGCTTATAGTCAACTTCTAATGATATACTACCAGATACCTACTACTAAGGTTCCATCTCTAACAACAGGAACCGTGCTTAAGACAGAAATCTTATTCCCATTTGAAAACAGCTTCTGGGAAAAAAAAAATTACAGAAAAAACCCAAGATATTCATATTGAGGCACATGAAACTGCATTAATTGCATATTTTCTATTTCTTTCTTTCAAGAAACAACATTAGCCAAGTCATAGTCCCCATCCAAAGTAAAAGCAACATCATTTCTCCCGCAAGTGTTTGGAACTGATTTAGTTTGACATGTCATAACTACCAAAAGTAACTGGTGTTTAAAAAAGAAATTAACATGGAGAAATCTAATTGCAGAGGTAAAAAGATCATTGTGATTTATGTAAATATAATAATTAAAAAAACATTCAGGCTCTTATATCACTGTTTCAGTTCCTCTTATAGCAGTGGTAAAATAATAATATTGTATTTGTTACTGCTACTAATAGCCACTGCTGTGGTTATTATTGTTATCACAGTCTAGACCTTATCTGAATAAACTTACAAACCTCACCAGTGAGAAATGCAATGGTACTGTAGAGCTTTAGTGCCAGCTGTGCTGGAACTTTTACAAGTGATGGTGAAACATTCAGTCAGTTTGGTGAAAGACTAAAAATCACAAACTGTAAATGCAGAGAAGTTTCATTAAAAAGGTTTTAAACATACCTGAGCAATTATCTTCTTCACTTTCCTGTTCACTTTCCCTGCTAATGGAAAGTATCCAAGGAAATCATATACTCTTAAATTGATACTAGACTTAAGGCTTACAAATAAATGAAAAGGTAAGCAGCATTTGCGAGCACTTTTCTCTGCTAAATCATTGGATGCCAGGCTGCAAACTGGGATAAAACTTCAAAAATGGATTGTAACCCCTCAAAAAGAGTGTTCATTATGTAAGAGAAGAGATCACAAATATTTAGCTCCAGTGACATCAATATTCTACTATAAATGCAGTGTACTATAAATGTTATTACTCTCTATTTGTGAGCAATAAAATGACTGGGAATGCTGAGTTTACATTCTCACCTTGTGTTATGTCCCTGAAGTTTTAAGCCACAAGTGAGCAACACACTTTGCTTGCTTATTTAGTTCAGGTTCACCGGGACTCAAATATGTGCAGAAATACTTTGTTCACTTACCTAAATCTCATTTTCAAATGTATTGAAAACCAAGTTTAGATTTTAAGATCTTTGTAATGATTGTGAACATCTGCAGAAAATTATGCAATAGAACTTCACTATTGGGTAGCTATTGTTAGCTACATACCTCAAGAACTGCTTTCCTGTTGCTGGTATTTAGGTCCCTGATATACATACACAGAGACAAAGAGCACTTTTCAAGCCAGATGGCCAAATCATCAGCAGCCAGAAAATCTTTTACTTTCATTATTTCCTTCAGATGATCTACAGTAATTACCTGACTTTATGTAGTATATGTGACTTTGAATTCTCTAATCAGAATAGCTAGAGGAGGATAGAAATGTAATTTGTATAGGGTATTTGTTGTTTTGGTTTTTTTTTAACTTGAAAAGACTTTCCTTTTCTTCTGAGTTCTTCAACATGTATTTTAAGATGGAATGACTCACACTCTGGAGTTCCCATTTCTCACCCCGCAAATCTGGGTGACAGTTCAGAATAAACATTTCCAGATTGCTACTGATAGGTGAGACGAGTTCAGCCTGTCATAACTGAATGCATTCAGCAAAGTGGAGTCACAAAACTGTATAACAATGAGGGCTTCCAAAACTGTCTAATGTTTCCAACCAAATCTTGTTACAGCCAGGTACGTAAACCATTATCCAAAGCATGTCAACATTTTCTTTTGACTTGAGAGACAAATATCCCAGTTACTGTTATGCTGATAGCTGCAAGCTGTGTCTAATCTTGCCCCCATCTACGTTATCTCCTGTGGCTTCATATTAGCAGCATGTGTGAACATATGTGGTCATACAGCTCAGATCCAGCGTTGGTATTCTGTAGATGATGATATTCTGTATCCTACAGTGCCTGTAAGCAGATGGCAGGTTATGAACATATATGATACTTTCCCCTTAATACTCTCCTAGCTTCTGCATATTTTCAGCTCTGAGGATTTTCTGAGTCTGATGCAGTATGTCTGTTTGTTAACATTTACTGGATCTCCTGTCAAAATGCTTGTCCAGTCTACTCTGAATACGTGTAAATGTTCTGCCTCCAAAATTCCCCTGGCACACCATCCCACTGGTTTAACACCCACAGTGTGAAGGAGGACCTCTTATTCATCCTGAGCCTCGTTTCTGTCATCTTCATCTGATGGTGCCTAGTTCTTGTATTAGAAGAAACAGTGAGCAGCCAATTCCACAGTCTCTACATCAGGCATGATTTTTGTCTTATTTCTTCCAGAGTACTTTCTTAGTCCTTCTAAGGAAGTTATTCCATATCATAATTACTGGTCTTCTGTGAACCTTTGCTAGCTTTTCTGTGTCATTTTTAAGGAGACTAGAACTGCACACATTAACTGGGGTGTGCATAAACTGTGGTTTTGTGCAGTGGCATAATGATGCTCTTTGTTATTTCTTTATTCCTTTCCTTGTAGCGTCAAATATATGATTCATTTTTCCACTCCCAACAAGCACTGAGCCGACATTTTCGTGTGTCACAAACACAAAGACTTATTCCAATGGCACCAGGCAGCACAGATCCTATTATTTTATGTGTGGAGCAAGTTTTATTTTCCCCAATATACATTATTTTGTATTTATCCCCAAAGAAATAACTTTTTTTAAAATTTATTTTAGATTTCATCTGCTGTTTTATTACTCAGTCATTTTTTTAAGATCAGGCTGCAGTTCTTCACAGTCAGCCCTCATACTTATTGCCTTGACCTTTGAATTCCTTTATTGTGTGCAAACATGGTCACCTCACTGCTCACTACCTTTTCCAGGTCACTTAAGAGTATGTTGAACATTACAAGTCCCAGTCTCTGTGGAATACCACTGGCAACTTTCCTGTATGTTAGGTTTAATGATTTGTTTCTACCGTCTGTCCTATCTTTTAACCGTTTATTTACCCATGTTAGGACCTGTCTTTTCTGTTGTTTAGTTTCCACACAGGTGTTTTACATGAGAACTTGCAAAAAGCCTTTTGAGAATCCTAGCAGAGTATACTGAGTATATTATCCTCATCCACAAGTGTTTTGAGCTCTTAAAAGAACTCAAAGAAGTGTGTAAGACAGGACTTTCCTTTGTGGAAATCATATTGATTCTTCTCAAGTAACTTCCATTTATTCAGGTCTCAGCTAATTCAGTGTCAACACAGTATTTATTAATTTGCAGGTTTACAGATCTGTGCTTCCTTAAGTTCCCCTGAAATGTTTCTTTTTAAGGATTGTCAACACATTTGCCCTCCTCAAGCCTTCAGATACTAAGAGTTGGATGAAATACATGTTACATCTATGGTTGTACTATTTCAACCTTGAGTACTGTTGGGAATTTGGGTGAATACCATCCAGCATTGGTCATTTGTTAGTTTCATTCTGCTCCTACTTACCATGATCACCTTCCACTGGTACTGTTACCTCAGTTTCAGGAGATCCTTCATTAATACCCATCCTAAATCCCCAAAATACTCTAGCATGGAAATCTCCACAGGTACTTCTATGCTGAACACTGATATAAAAACTTTATTTATCTCCTCTGAAGTGGTGGTGTCCTCTCTGAATTTGTTATCATCATTGTGCATGCTCTAAGGATTATCTAACTGCCTTTTTGCTCTTGTTGATTTTGATGGTTTGGGTTAGATGACAGATTATATTAGATTCCGCACTTACTTAAGGAAAAAGCCACCCAAAAGTGGTCTAGACATGGAAATTCTGGTTTGAAAGTTGGTACCTGACAGTAATTCATTGACATAGTGCAAAGCACAATCCCTTTAGGAAGAAAAAAAAATCCTCTTTCCAAATATCTAGAAAGAAATAAATGTTCCAGAAAGCGGAAAAGAAACTACCTTGTGAATTGATAACTATTTGAAGAAGTATTGTTTTAATTCCATGCTGTACAATTGTTTTGCCTAACAGTGAAGCTCTGTTTTTTTAATTTATTTTCAATAGGCCAGGCTACTCAGCTAAGCTTAAGAACATTCTGATGTCTTTGACAACAGAAAGGAAAAAAAAAAGATGTGTACCCAGGAAAGAAAATAAGGAGAAAAGCAAAGAAACAAAGAGAGTCCTACTAACTATTAAAAGAAACAAAGCTTTTCTTCTAAACTCAGCACAAAATGTTTTTCGGTATCACCCTTGTACAACTGTGCGTTGCATTTGGCAAGACATAACTGTCAATTCACATTCAGGACACACTTCTTCTGTGTGCAAGATATAGTCCTATAATGAATTATGAATCCATCTCTTTCCTTCAGGGTTTGTTTTTTGGATATTTTTTTCTTGCTTTTAAATATTTATTGTAAACGGACTTGGAGAAAAGTGCAGAAATGTCAGCTATAGTCTGCTTTTTGCATGCTGGGGAAGCCCTAGAATACAAGTCATCTTTCATATCCCTCTTGCATCCTTCCTATTGGCCTTTGGAGTGCCTTGGAGCTGACTGAGGAATTTTCTCACCCTCCCAATCATTTTGAGTCAGCTTGGTTTGCTCTTTTACATTCCTGTCATTTCATATGGTTGCTAAGTAATGTTGTGGCACAAGCTGGCAGCCTCAGGAACAGGAATGCTAGGACCAGTGCCAGAATTACCTCTGCTCCGTAATAGAATAACGTGCTATCAGCTACTCCACTTGGGAAGCCATAGCTGTCACCTTAAAGTATTTTCTATTAGAACTTCCCCACTGTCTCTAAATGCAAGTTCATCTTTTCCCTCAAGAAGCAGAAGTGATGAAACTTGATGTTCTGGCCTCAGAAAAAGGTGGAGAAAAGCATCAGATAAAATTGAATAAGCAGCATTGATCTACGTCCTGAATTAATTCTTCCCATTCTCTTAAGGCACCGCTTGTGTTTGACTGAGTGGATCAGGTTCTCTGAGTGGGCAAGTTCACTGACATTTCTGAAGCTCTGAATCTTTATAGTTGCTCTGAATTTGGCATAGAACTAGTGCAGGCTTTCACTCAAGCAATTGGAGCTTTGGATCTTGGTAATTGGGATGACTTCAAGGAGGATATCTAGCAGGCTGTTACTTTCATGAGCAAAAATCAGACATTTCCTTTATAAAATGCAGTTTGTTCACAAGTCTAGTTTCCTCAAGATCAGGAGAAATCTACAGTCAGAAGAAACTTCTTGGCTTATAATTAAAGCCTCAGCCTAGTGAGTGCTTTGGACAAAAGTTTTATTTGTAGGTAGGAGTTTTGTAGGGGTTTTCGGGGGGGGGGGGGGGGTTAAGGTTATGTTGATGACTGAGGTTATGCTTTCTTGGCTTTATTACTCCATGTGCTTCCCTGGAGTTTCTGTTAGTTCTTTGAGACATGCAGCAGGAACTAAATCTACTCCTTGCACTGGTATTTCTTACTGAACCTCCTATGCACACTCTTTGTCTGAACCATTTGACAGTGAAAAATTGCTGGGATGAAAAACCACCTTGTTTGTGAACACCTGCTATAATGGCTCCTCAGTGCTTGCATATCCATATAAATTTTATGGAAATTATAGGATATAACTTTGTCATACCTGTTGATTTTGCAAACATACTAACAAATAAAATGCATAATTGTTGGGGCATGGTATCTCTCTTTTTCACTCAGAAGCCTAGGGACAGATACACCTCTTCGCCTAAAATCTGAACCATTCCTTAAAATTGTCCAAGGAGAGTTCTAGGTAATACTGTGCTTCAGCAAAGAGTTTTCCCAGTCTGTAACCTCAGTAACTGAGAAAAATACAGTTTGCTAACTCTGTTTTGGCCGTTCCTTTAGGTATAGAGTACAGAAATTCTTCTAAGTAAAAAGTACTCCTAATCCATGTTCTGTCTCTTATATATGGCACATTCAAGATGTCACTTTTCTCCTACAGACGACAGAGAAAAGAATGATTACCAAATTCCTACCATTCTTCCATTTTTCTGCCCATGCCTGGCAGCACGGTTTATGGTAGGCTCAATGTCCATGGTCACATTAACTGCTAATTTGCATCTCACAGTTCAGATCAACTTTTGGCCCTGTCATCAGTCAAGATGGTAGAAATGAGGAGTGGACGTTGATGCACATACCTCACACAACAGAAAGGGCTCCCCTCCGTCACCGTGACTGCAGCGGCTGTATGGTGCATGCGCTATTGATCAGGAATGTGGAGAGCTCTGGTATGTTCTGCAGAACTAGCTTACTGGTAGAAGAAAACCACAACAGACATGGAGATTCACAGCCTGATTTTACTGTCTCTTTTACAAGTAAAACAAAATTTTGGGGTCTACAGAATGCATTGAGATCTGAGTGCACTGCGTGACAGGTTCTGTGTGCGTGGGGTTTAGATCCCTGAATTTGTAACAGTCAGCCACCCAGCAGCTGCGTAACATGCTTTAGTCTTAACCTGGAGATGTATGTGAGATGCTGACAAAAACATTAACAAATGAGTTCAAAAAAAAAAAAGGTCCTTCTGTTAAAAAGAAAAATGGAAGTGGGGTACAGCAAACTGAAGAAAATGGTTTTACATCTTCAAAGAGCTTTATTATACAAAAGTATTCATAAGCCAGTATGAATTATGACATGTAACAATTGATTTTTGCAATAGAAGTGAAAATCAATTTAAGAAGCAAGACAAACATGAGCAAAATACAAAGCCTCATGGAAAACATATGGATTTTTTATTCTACATGGCTATGCATCATGCTGCATTTTATGGCTGCCAAGGAAAACTCCCAAATGCTATCAGGGAGACAAAAGTAGTAATTTAAACTCAGCCTTTCAGAAACTGTCTGAGAGATTCCCTGTAAGGAATTATACTGTGATGTTCCTCTCACATCACAGTAAAAAGGCTTGAAAGCTAAAAAAAGATGAATTCTTGCAAACTGAAAAGGTCAAGAATTTAAAATAAGAGACTGTAGAGGAATCAAAAGCTGAGAAAGGAAGCTCCAAACACAAACTCAGCTGTCTGCAGGCACCAACAGTCCTAGTAGCTAACTATACTGCATTCTGCAAAATAAATTTCACAACCACTACTGAGTAGTTAGCTGAAAAAATGAAAATAATTCACGTGCAACAGAAGGTTTGCATCACCGATAACAGACGGAAGAATTTTTGGAAAAGTTTGCAAAGATTATATAGAACCCAATTTATAGCTTTGCCTTAGCATCACAGTTGATTTTGTTGACTAGTTAAATGGAAGGAGGCTGACTAGTTCTGGAAGGATCCTACAGGACCCACATTAAAATACTCCAGCATAATTTATGAATAGAATTTAATAGCATAATTTATGAATAGAATAGAAGTTCAAAACAATTACAGAATCAAATCTTTCCCTTTCTCACTGACCTGAGAGGATGCTTCTATATGGGATCTCAAAGGAAGCCCCATCCGTATTTGTCATTTAGCTCATGCTTGAATTTCCCTGACTGTCTACAGTTTTGCTCGTAATAGTTTGTTTCCTGCAGCAGTGAAATGAGACCCAGGCTCCTAACAATGAGCCTGTGCTACTCCTGATCTGAGTAATTGTCTTCAAAAGGGAATAGGGACCTTCAGTTCCCTCCTGATGCCTGAGTGATGTAGAGAAGTCCAGCCATGGTCTGGAAACTGGTCATTGTGACTTCAGTTGTTTACCTCAATCATACTGATTTCATACAAAAAATAGGGACTTTTTGGCAGCTTCATCTATACTGTTTGGAAGCCTATTTGTTAGGCAGAAAGAAAGTTGCAGCTCTCTAACTCTCCCCAAGAACACACTCTTGGAAGAGACAAGCAAATCGCATTTCCTTGGCAACACAGTTTCCAGAGACTCTGCTGCAAACAAAGGTGAAAAGCGTTGAACACAGTTCATGGTACTGAATAAGCCAAGGCATGAGCTGTAGCAAGATACATGTCTGCAGAGCTTAGCAATTTTACCAAAGAGTAGGGACAACTATTAGCAAGACTTGTTCAAGCCTATCCTGTGGCTGGAGAAACAAAGGAGGGAGCTGATGAGGATCACTGCACTCTTCCTCACACTGGGCAGTTTTACCCACCTCAGGGGTTCAAGGCCTAATCAGTACTGTCTGTATGAGCTCAGAAGGGAACACATTTAATGCACACAGATGGAAGCTTAAGCCAACAAAACCAGAGACCTGGACCTTGCAAGTCTGCCCCGACCCTGCCTCTGCAGCACTCACTTTGAAAAACCTTCCGTATTTATTTGGTCTTGCTCCCTCTTCATGTTATCACCCTCTTTTTTATTTCTGTGATCAAACCCAGTATTTTGTTTTCGTGCCTTAGCAAATCCCCTCACTACAGAATTTCTAAGCCTCTTAAACAACAAATGGTGGCTTTAAAATGGCACTTTCAGCCCAACGCTTTGCTAAGCTGTAACTCTTCTCCCATGCCTTTGTCTGTCCATTTAAATTCTAAGCTCTGCAGAAGAAGGTCCTACTGTACAGCTGAGTGATACCTGTCCTCGTGAGATCCCAATATCATAAAACACACTCACAATGTACTTCTCGTCTCTTCACAAGGAGAGGAAGGGTGGACAATGCTGTCAGTTGTTCCATCCTCTCCCCCTCTGCCTTCACTTGCCTTTGAAGGAGGAAAGCAAATGAGGGAATGGAAAAAACCTCACAAACACCAGGGACAGAGGAGACAAGACCACAGAGTCTCCCCAGCAGACTGTATTAAAAAACATGTCATTTAGGAATGTATCTGATCTCATTTTCAAAAAAATACCAAACGTTGCTGGGTCTACTACCTCTCTTGGTAAGTTAGTTCAATATTTAATTAACCTCACTGCTAGGAACTTCATATTCATTTCAAGATAGAAAAGGACACATTTTAACTTCTGGTTGCTGGATCTTGTTACGCCTTTGTTATTAGCAAGAATGAAAAATATTTTGTACTATACATCTTTTCTATGCATAGGAACACCTATAAAGAGTAATACAGTCGTTCAAGCACTGTTACAAGGCAAGCAAATAATAATCATCCTAGACATAAATAATTCTTATATCAAATATTTAAATTTTTACACCTCTTTTTTTTTTGTTTTTTGTTGCCAAAGTGAGGGCCACAAAGGTTGATTAGAACCTTTGTTTTGATTTTTCACAGTATATTTAATTTCACAGAGATCCCCTTATGGAGAAACAAATGATTGCACTTAGAACAAACTGTACCAGTCCTCAGGTGACCCAACTGCAGTTTGGCAGGGAACAGGAGTGACTAAGATGTCACTGTCTTAATTCCTGCAATGATAAAGAACTGCTTTGATAATCCTGGGAGGTGAACTATGTCTTATTCAATAGGTGAATGGGTAGGAAAAAAAAAAGTCAGCCTAAAAAATGTCTTCCTTTCCTGAATGTGATACCTCTTAAACCCTCAAGAATGTGGGTAGGACACATACCTGGCATCACTGGTTCATGTATCATCACCAGCTACGGCCAAATTATTTTTGATGCTCAATAGAAAGAAAAAAACCCAAAGGAACAGTGGCACGTATAATCAGCTGTGCCCTAGGGAAACGGATTCTACTTATTGAAACTGATCAGTTGAGGTCCTGAAAGATGATGTCACTTACAGTCAATGCTCTGATCAGGAAATTCAAGGATTACCAGTTTGTGGAAAACAGTGCAGGAAATTTTCTTCTTCCCATGAACCCAGGAGGAAAGAAACAAACAGAGTTTCCAAAACTCACAAAATTTGAGTTTTGCCGCAATATCCACCTTTATCCAAACTCAAACCACCCACACAGGCACGGTAACATGTCTTGGTGAAACTGTGTTGAAGCAGATCTTTGCTTACCAATACCAGACCTTCCTTAAAGGCAATCACTCTAAGGTGGATAATTCTTTCCTTATCCCCATGGTAGTTGCCGTCACTGGCAGGAAACTGCATCCGTTTTTAAAACTGCATTTATTTAACTTCGCTCTCTAGCCATTTTTTTCATTTTATGTATTTGTAAAGAAGACTGAAAAGGCTTTTAGTAATTTGTGTCTCTTCCATGTTTAAGTGCCTTTCAAAGCACATAGATCAAGTAATCTCCCGACCTTCTATTTTAATGTGATTTTTTTCCTTTTTTTTTTTCCTGCCTCCTGAATCATTTGTTAGCTATAACTGTGTTTGAAGTAGGCATATTAGGTATATTTTACTAATGGTATGTACAGTCAAGATCTGCCTATTCTGCTACCCTTTCCTATACCAAAGGATCATAGAAATATTTTTGAAATTACAGTTTATTTTCTGCTAGCCGTAAGTGTTGATATCAAGTTTTCCTCAGATCTTTACTTTGAAAGACTGAATTTCCCTCCTGCTGAGACCATCTTTATCATTGAAGCTCTGAACTATTACCTCCGCTCTGAATGTATGAGAAGACATTTTAGTGCATTGAGACCATTTAGCAAGGTAATTTTGATCACTTTATAATAATATCTTGCCTTCATCTTTATAAAAAAATCAGCCTTTGAAACATGCATGCTTAACCAGAAAATTATAAAATCATCACTTTATTGCCCAGCTAAAATACAGTCTACTTAAAAACTTATGTTGGATATCCTTGGCAAATGTCTTGGAGAAATCCAAGTGCAATGCCAGCATGTGCTTCTTTATTATTCAAACCTGTAATGTCATTTAAAGGAAGAAAAGGATTGTATCAGACAGGACCAAGCTTCCATGAAACTGTCCTATAGTTTTATCTTCTGCTTCTTAATTTACAGATCTCAAGAATAAGTATTTCATCAGTTTCAGATTACTTCTTTTTGTATCATTCCTTATTTCCATTTTAGTCTTCCAGTCCTGTAGTTTTAGATGCATGTGTAATTCTTGTTGTATGTCTTAAAGTGAGATTCAGCACTGAAGGAGGGATTCAGTTTCAAATCAAAATACCTAAACATAGGTAAATGCACTTGAGTTGTTAAGTTCTCACCATAATCAAATCAAATACAACCAAAGCAGTTAGGGGAGCAAGGAGAGCTATTCATCTTACCTAGAGAAGGATTCAGCTGTTTAGATACCGTTTTAGATGACTTACACTGTTCAGTTTGGCCTCTCGCAGATGGTCCAGAAAACAACGATTTTTCTATAGGTCACGTATCATGTACCACAAATGTCAGCCCTGTGCAAATGTATGATATATTGCAGGGCATTTCAAATGTTACCTATGCTTAAACAACTGGATCCTGTTCCCAAGTGGCTGCTCAGCTGCATAGTTCTCTAGACTCCATGCCTTTAAGGTCTAGGATTACCTAAAGGGTATATGAGAAATTTCTATGACACTGGCAGTTAGGACACAACCTCTGGGAGACATCTGCTCTTCTGGAGCAGCTGAAGGGAAAGGTCTCTCAAATTGCAGTAAAAAGCCTGTTAGGTGGGCAACTAAATTAAGCCTTTGATCTCCATTCAGCATAGGGAACACAGAAAAGGATAGCTATCCCATATATGGACACCTAGAGATAGACACTTAAGTTTGGATGGCTCATTTGCAAACCATCAGTGACCCTGTAATTAGGATAGTATTTTCCATATCGATTTATTACATTTAAAAGTTTTAAGAAAGATTTATGCTGGCTGAATGAGATACTGTGCCACGATTCCTTATTATAAACCCTGATAAACCTTTTTTTCCTAATCTCTGCATGATACAAAGTGATGTATCATGTATGTAGCATCATATCACTTTAAGAAAAAGTTAGTACTTTTCTCTGGTGAGAAATCACAGATATTCTCGCTATAATTTCGCTGTTAGAACTCTTATTCATGAGCAGTTGAGCTCCAGCAACTCCCAATTTTTAGGTCTTCCTTTTCTTGTTTGATTTCTGTGTGGAACTAATCTTCCATTTCCCAGACAACTCTAACAAATATGTCCAACCACATGCCTAATGTAGACCTATTTAATTCTGTCTTTTACTAAAATTGACTCTCTTACACCTATTAATTGCAATGTTCTTTGAATGCCATCCCATTTGCCCTTATATTCTGAAGGTATTAAAATTAAACACTGTTTCAATTGCTGTAATGAATCTTTCAAATAAAATATCTGCTGAAAAAGCAGATACTTCCTCTCACACAGGGTTGGTAATTAAGAACTATGTGCTTGCTGTGTGAGTTTTGCTCTGTGAAATGAACAGTCTTAAACAGTACACAGCCTTTTTCCTGCTTCTACATTAAGATTTTCTTTGATCAGTCACATTTTCTATTTAGCTTTTTTTTTGGCTATTGTTAGAGCTTTTTTGGTTGTATCCAAGATCAAAAATGAAAAAAGTCTTTGGAAGAGGCTAGTAGAGAGAGGCTTCATCTATTTACTCCTTGAAATGTTTACATATTGGATAAGTAACTACAGTAGAATTGCTTATATGAACTAAGCTCTGTGAGAACAAATATCTGATCCAAAAAGGTGCCTAATTCGTTGATACCAATGCAGGTGCTTAAAAGTGAATTAAGCATATCAGTCCTTCACCATTTATTTTTTGCATTCACTGAATAATTGGAAGGAAACTTGCTGTCCTCCTCTACGTCTCTCTTGAGCACGGCAAAAGCTGGAAAAGCATTTGTATGGAAGAATAGTTCAGAAAGCTTTCATTACATACTATGTATTTTTCAACATCAGTTGTAAAGCAGGATAGTGGGAAACAACAGATGCTCATGACAACATGGGAATGGAAAAGCAGGATCTAGTACTCTAAAAAACTTCCTTATATGAAACATCTTGAGTTGAGGAAAGAGAATCCTAAGGGACTTGCTGTTTTCCGCAAGCATCATCAAATGTTTTTTTCAGCATCCCTCTACAGTTTGGTTCTATTTTCATGCACAGTATAATTTAGCACAGAATGTTTTACATAGGTTAATTTAAGTGAAGAAGACATGCTTTTGTGTGGCCATAAATAAAAACAGCAAAATGAATACATATCTAGACAGAAAGCTAGAGAAACAGATAAGTATGCACACAACATGGTTCTACTCAGCGCCTGTGACTGATAACCACCTGAAATAACAACTCTAGAATCCAGGGAAATCATTATTCCCCTGTGTAAGGCTTGTGGCTTGCATGCCACGCTAACTCACAAGACGTCAGCTTCAGAATGGTGTCCAGAGGGCACAGATTCTTCTTCAGCATAGCTTATATATGTCACTGTGTAAGGAAAAAAATCTCCAGTTCTTGGAGACATGTCGTACCTACTTAAATATTTCTTACATGTTTCTAAGGTTGTCTCCTTGGAAACTGGAGTTTCAGCTTGTCTGCTTATCCCTTTCGTCCAAGCTCAGGTACAAGAAATCATTAGCAAGTTGAGATGCTGGTAGCTCTGACAGCCTCACATCATTAGTATGTTAACAAGTATGAAGTAGAAAAACGTATATAATTTTCTGCTTGTTCTCCTATTTGTCCTGCTGGAGAAATGAGTTGATGAAAGTAGCAATATTAGCTTTTGAATTCATTACCACTCACATATACGGAAAGACGTATGCATATAAATACAGACTTAAAAGGGCTGGTCTTACACGTTAAATGAGGGAGAATAAAGTAAGGAGGAGTCTGTTAAATTTCATACTAATTTATTAATGAATCGAAAGTTTCAGGAAGCTTTGCATTTCATAACATTATGATACCTATATGTTCATCAACACAATAACATGCAATAAATTAACTATTGTATATTAGATAGGTTGTGTTCACAGTAGTAGAAGGGATCCCAAAAGAACATCTTTAATAATGCTCTAATTGTTACCATCCATGGATGGATTAGAAGAGCAAAGTAAAGGAAATAAAAATTCACATAATTTAACTTTGTGTGTTTGCTGAGTTCCCTTACCATCATGTTTTCCCTAAATGCCCTAAAATTTAGATAAAGTAATTACACAATAATAACAGAAAGCATAATTTTCATTATGTCAAATTTCATCTTGAAAAAAAAGAGTTGAACATATTCTGTTGAATTCCATTTCTTATCCTAAACCAGTCAGTTATTCTCACTGGATTAACGATAAACATTTTACCCTCTTCAATACAGAAATTGGAGAATGCTGAATTTAAAAGTCTTTCTGTAGAAGTGGTATATTGTGCTTTACATTGTTGATCCTCTGAGCATTTATGAACTCAGTTTACAATGTTTTATGTGTTACCAATTGGAAGACGATATTTTAAACTTTTGTATCATTCATTTTCTTTTCATGGCAATAGAATGTAATTACCCTGGGCACTAGACCATAATGCTTTTAAACAGTGTGCATGAATATTGCTATAAATACCTCTAGGACTTAGCTACGTTCCCATAACTATGTCTGAAAATGTGTATGTTAATGCTTTAAATTGATGTCACATTATAATCAGGCTGCCTGTTTGCTGCAATACCCACATAACCATATGAGTTCTAACCCATAGCAGGTCTGCAATTCTTCCTTTCCCTAACTCAGTGTCCTAACCTGGACATGAGCCATAAATAAAAAGAACTGAAATGCATTAAAATAATTCCAAAGTTTGCTAAACTAATGCTAATTATTTTGTATTTAGAATATTAAAAGGATAATTAAATCTTATGTTTCCCTTTAGCACTGGTTATATTTATTTGTTCATACATGCAAATAAGTGATGCCTAAACTGTTTACTTTCTGCATACATAAGACTGCAATAGTCAGGGTGCCATTAACCTACCCACATGCGCAGGTATTTACATCCTGGCTGACTCCAGTGAGTTCACTGAAAACTAAGATTTGACTCACCATTTCTTTTAGCCATGTAGTTTTGACTCAAGATCTAAAATTTTTCGTTTTGATGAAGGACACTGACAATATTCTGGGTGTTTTAAAAGAAACTGGAGGAAATCATTAAAAGTTTTTTTTTAAACCTATTGTACAGATCTTACAGAAAGTAGTATTTCTAAAAATGTTAGATAACTTTCAGTTTGATTACCTTCCCCAGGAAATTATTTTTAATTTAGTATTCTATAAATGCAATCTCTGTCCAGTTGAATAGATGTTAGAAATCAGATCACAGATTGCTTGACTGCATGGCATAAACATCGCAAACAGTGAGCAGCAATGTATATTGTTGCTACCACTAACCAATTTTGTTGTAATTTGAGCTCTTCACCTAAATTAGTGCACTAGGTAAGAAATTCTGTCCTACCTGCACAAAATTGGAAATTTTGATAATGTGTGGGGAACTCAAAGCAGGTAGTCAGGTAGTAACATTACTGCTAAGTCCTGGAAGAGAAGATAAACTGATTAACTATTTGGGGCTTTTTGGACACCAAAATATCATTTAAGTTGAAATTTAGGTGGAGTGGGGGGTTGCTTAGTGAAAAGTGTTTTCAGCTGCAAATACCCACTGACTGCTACTTTTGTGTTCAGGGGAATGAGACCTACTCTACACAGATTTTTTAAATAAGAAAGATTGCATTGGGAAAAAGTAAATTTCTTCATTAACCCTTTCTTGTTACTGTAAGATCTCAAAACCTCTCTATTTTGTACTAGTCTCCAGGCTTGAAAGGAAGTAGAAACTCAGATCCGTTTTCAAAGAGCCACAGTGAGCTGGTATTCCTCTTTAAACAAACTGGAAACAATTGTGGCAGTGCTGATACAACTCTCCGTTGGGTAAAGAAAATTAAAAGACTTGGAGACTCCACAGTGGCATGAAGGTAACTTCTAGAAGTCCTGGCTTAACGGAGAGATTACTAGACAAGAAGAGAAAATGTTAATTTAGAAAGCTTCCAAACACATTTAGAAATATCACTGAAAAGAAGGAGAAATGAAAAAAAGCCCAACCCTTCTCAATTTGGATTTTTTGGTTTTTTTGAAGACAAGGTGCCCCTCAAATCTGTTGCAATGGAACAAAAAGGAAATGTTAAGACTGACATTTTAAGTCATGTAACAACACTAACTTGACAATGTTCAAGCATTGCTTTTCATATAATTCACGTCCTTTAACCACAACTGGTTTTGCCCTCTTTTTCCCTAGTCTCACAGCTTCCAAAAACACAAATTAGCTTTAACGCAGAAGTGCAATCTTTCTCATTTAAATAAAAAGTAGTTATTGATTTTCTCCTGAAATTTTACATCTACAGTTTGACACCTCAAGTAGCTGAAGGTTTAAAAGCCATGTATGGTAAAGTTAGAGAAGCACTAAAAGTACAGGGTTAATTGTTCAGTCCCTTCACCATTATTCTAAGAAATAGACTAAAAAATTCATCGGTGATAGTACTAAAGTCATTAGCAACATGAAAGTCAATTTTTCATAATAATGAAAATAATGGTATTTGGTGTTTTCCAATAAAATCCGCAGCTGCTGAAAGCCTAATACTGCATGAGATTTCCAGATTTTCCTATTTTTAGCTCTGAGAGCAATAAGGAAAAGTTCATAACATGAACTCTACGGAATTAATTACAATAAGATCAGTGACACCTCTGCCATTCCACCCCCATAATTACTATTTAATCAGCTGAATTTTAATCCAATCTCCAGAGGTCTAACTTGTGATTTTTTTTTTTAATAGTGGGCAATGCAGAATTACATTTTATGCTTTCGTTATTGCAAACTTTTCCTGACAGAAAATATTCCACCTAAGAGAATACAAAAAAAAAAAAAAAACAAAAAGAAAAAAAAAGGTGGCTGTGGTGGCTGTGGGGGGTTCCTAAATTTCCAAGAGAATGCTCCCTTTGGTTTGTGGGAAGTGGCAAGACTGAGGAGTCTGAGGGGTATAGTCATTACTTCAGGACAAACAGCAGGATAGATGAAACTGATTTATGGTCCCTAGCACATATGGCTTGTAATCATATCCTCTGGTGGGCAATGTACCCTTTTCTTAAACTTTGCTTGTTGGGGGTTGCGGGGGGAGGTTACGCTGGAAACTGGTGGGGCCATGAGCTTACATAGTGAAGCACTGCATATGTGCTGTACTGTGGTTGTAACTATGTTAGCACTTCAGTGCAGTCAGGCATGAGCTTTTGCAGTGAATCTCCCAAATGTCCTTACTTACTGCAAAGATGTTTTTTGTGGACTGGTCTTAAGGCACTAGATTTCTTTCAGATGAATCTAAACATGCTCCAGGAACATCTAATGCTCTCCAGCTCCAGCTGCTCAGTCTAAGGGACAAAACTAGGGCTAGTCTGAAATAAAACCCATTTGAAATGCTCTTGAGGGTACAAAGTCTTCAGCATCAACTCTTTTGTCTGTGCATATCCACCTTGACGTGTCTGCACTGCTTCTGAAACCAACATGGACAAGTACTGCAATCTTGCCCAGCCAAAGCCACATGGAGGCAAAGGGCACGAGCATGAGTTGCAACAGATTCTGCAGACCTCGTGATTCAGGCATAAGGATTGCAAATTTAGGATTGCATGGCCAAGACAGCCATTCTTCATGCCAGCATGAGCACAGAAAGGTGGGGGTTATGTTTTACCCCACTGTGTGTCTGTACGATGTCTCCAGCATCAAAAACTACAAACTTACAAAGTTTGTCTACTTGCTCTACAGCAGTAATAATATTTGCTTTGAACACAACTGTTTAAGATATTGTCCCATTCTAGAATAACACTGAAAATACAGAGATTTGACAGCAAGGATATTCCCACAGAAAGCTAACAGTGATATAATTTGGTGAATTAACATGCCAAAACTCATCAAACAACATTACCACATGTAATATGAGACTTCATAGTTTTGTTGATCTTCAATTTGTCTGACACCTGAGGTCACAAAGATGAATGAATGCCTCAAATAATAAGTGTCTCCCTTGTAGAGTAAGATGCTGCAGAAGAACAAGAATCAGCATGGAGATTTGCTTGGAGCGAGAAACACCTTGAAGATGTTTCCAGAAGTTCAGTGCCTTGCAGAGCCCCATAAAGATGAAAATTATTCCCTCTCACTGCTCTAGAGGTTACTTGCTTTAACGGCTACCTCTTCAACATTATTAGACCTATGCCTGCAAGCTGCCCCCCACAGCAGCCTGGAAACTTCTAAAACTCCATTTATTTTGAGGGATTAACCTTCTCCACTGTACCGCTCCCTGCTCCAATTATTTATCTAGGAAATATGTACAAAAAGATATCCTTAAAAAGGAAGAGAAACAAACTCTGATAATGGTACGAAGGAAAGACAAAAGATATGCTTATAAAAGCAAGAAATGAATGGCTCTATCAAAGATAATGAGCTTGATTCTTCACTGGCTAGCATGTTGTGAAGTTATTTACAGCTATGCAAGCAGGTATAAAATGCGATCAAATCGAAATTATAGTGTCTATATGCAATTTGAACTCACTTTGTAAATGAGTCCACAAAATGCTCGACAATGGAGAATCAAATACACTATCAATTTCCACTGCTGTCATCATACTGTTTCAGAGATTCATTACTCTGGAAAATATGTAGTTCTTTTTCATATCTGTACAGCACAGAAAAACAAGCAAATATCAAATCAGCATAGAAAGAGTCTGTATATTAAAAATTATCTGGAGAGCAAAAGTCAAATCTCATCATACTTAAATAAGAATGTGAATAAGAAAACCTCTATTATTGCAGGTGCTCCAAAAGAGCATTACAACTGATTGCATTCATATTTTTTCCTACAGGATACATACGGTCTTTTTTTATTATAATTTTTAATGCTCATTAGTAATTTTTAATCCTTTATCTACCTGGGCATATTTATAATCTACATACATATAGTTACTTTTAAAATTTGCATAAGCATGTAATTTCACAGTTCAAAGTTCCAGGAGAGTAAACGAAGTATACGTGCATGTTATTAGTGTTTTTAATCCTAAAATAAAGAAAACCTACTTTTTAGAGGAATAGTAGGCTTCTGAAGTCTTTTTTTCAAAGATAGATCTTGTACAACTTTGGAGAATCAGAGCTCAAACCCATCTTGCAAACACTTTCCATTCAAATGAGTATCAGAAATAAAAATTTCTGGCAACATTTCTGATAAACTTTGAGAAATTTATAATTATTGCCTGCCTGTAAATTAGATCTAAATAGTAGAGAAAGAGATTTAAAGTTCTTCTTCTTGCACCTCTTCAGAGAGAGTTCAAAGAGTTTGTGCCCCCAGCTTTCTACAGTTCCCTAAATGACCTTTACTGTAAAACTCCATTCATTTTGCACAAATGCTGCCAGTTTTCATTCTACAAGTTAACCCATGTCTCTTTCAGGTAAAGAGCTGTACATATCCTTATGTGATCCACAGTTTTCTTCTGAGTTTTATGGTGAAATTATTGACAAAACATAATGAAAGAAAGGGGGGAAAAAAGAAAAAAAAACATGAAAGATAATTTCTTCTGTTTAGTTCTAGAGTACTTGTTTGTCTGGATTAGCTAATGCATTTATTATTTTATATTTTGAATACAATTAATTCGCATAGATTGCCTCTTTCATTTCAAGGGATAACAACATTTGAAGTCTGGTTTGTTCAGCTTCTGGTTATTTCATAGCAGTGACACTGAACTAATTTTTGCTCTAGGTTTGGAAGGTCTTTGTGTGGAAAAAATAAATGACTCCAAATTACAAATAAAGAACTAAGAGGTCCAGTTCCTGCAGGTCACACAAGAGGAAGAGATTTCAAGGAGTTTATAGGTCTATGTGGCTTCGATTCTGCTTCAAGCCCCCAAAGAAGAAACTGAAGGCATGGCTATGAAGAGAGCTACACTCAAAATTCCCAAAGAATGTGAAATAGTCATTCTGGCATATTCAGAATTAACTGAAAGGAGAAATTCTCACCAGTATGGACTCTCAAAATTGTAGCTAGCACATATTTACTTGTCTCACTCTTGAAGTAAGCAGGAGAGAAAACTGGCTGATATTTTACATACACGTGTACTGGGTTTGCGTAGCAAGGTTTTGGTAGTGGGGGGGGGATACAGAGGTGGCTTCTGTGAGAAGCTGCTAGAAGCTTCCCCAACTCAGAGCCAATGTCAGCCGGCTCCAAGACAGACCCACCACTGGCCAAGGCCGAGCCTATCAGTGATGGTGGTAGCACCTCTGTGATAACATATTTAAGAAGAGGAAAAAAAACCTGCCCAACTTCAGCAAAGAGAGAAGTAAGAATATGTGAGAGAAATGTTTGCAGACACCAAAGTCAGTGAAGAAGGAGGGAAGGAAGTACTCCAGGCACTGGGGCAGAGATTCCACTGCAGCCCACAGTGAAGACCATGGTAAGGCCAGCCCTGATCCTGTATGGCTTCATCTGTATAACCTTTGCTGTATAACCTGTGCAGCAGTGCAAATTAATGGGAGTACTTTTGTACAGTAAAATAACTTGTGTTGAAAACCTGACACCCTCAGTGTATGTGTATATGCATCAAGGTTTTTTTGTTTTGTTTTATGGGGTAGCTCTAGCCTGGCTCCAGGGACTGAATGCTCATTTGTCATTGGAGTGCATTGGGTGAGCTCCTGGAATAAGGTTTTTCAGAGAGGAATCCAGTTCAGGCACCCTGAGGCAGCTGACACTATGAGCTGAAGCATAGTAAATGGGATCAGCTGGGAGATTTGTTTCAAAACTACACTAAACACTGATCCAAACTAGAACACGTGTAGATCTGCCCTCTCAGATCTACTGAAAATGGGACAGCAAAGGCAGAAGATCTAAGCTTTTTGTAAGATCCTAAGAGATCACAAGATTAAAACCAAGCAGGAATCCAGGAGGAAATACTTCCAAGATGATTGGGTAGACATGGTGCAGCTATTTTAAAAGATGTAGGAAAAAAATTATCTGTGCTATTGCAAGCCTTAATCCAACCCCACGCATAATCTCAGTGCAGGTACCTCTCTCCACCAAAGAAATAAAAATGAAAATCATGTACCTCTAGCTGTCCGCCCCCCAGATACGCCAGTCACTTTATTCAGTATAAGGCATATATAAAATAGTTGCTCTCATCATTGTTGGCTTTTGCTGCAGTTCTTATATCTCTGCAGAATGCAGCCTGTAGTATCTTGAACCATAAACTCAATTTTAAACCCTAGCATCACTGTACACCAGTTACCTAGTTCTGCTTGCAACTAAATATTATCCAACATAACCCTGTAGTAAGCAGGTTCTGTTCTCTGACTGTCAGCTTTGCAGTATACACCAATAGATCAAAGTATCAAGCCTGGAATGACATCCTAACTGTTTCATCTCTGAACCTGTACCTGGTGTATGTATAAACCTTGCTTTACTGCTGTCCTTAGCAACTATTCTGTAGCATTTTTACTCAAAACCCCAAGAAAACCTTATTTTTAGTACTTCCTGATTTTGTAATGCTTAAGAAAACACTGACATTAATTCAAAAATTAAACACAGCTGATCTATTAATAATCACATCCACTTCTCCAAGTAAAGACTCCCTGTTGATCACTAAATGAAGCAGTTTCTTCATCTGAAAGACTAAGTTTTGTATCTCTTGCATCATTATGTTCACACCGCAGAGATCTGAAGACTCAAACCATGTTCATGTCACAGTTGGCAAGGAATGCATGAGCATCCAGTCATAGAAACTGTCCTGTCTTAATTGTTGGACCCAGTCAGTGAGCTGGATTTGGACAGAATTCTGACTTCAGTTTCTACAAAAAGACCATTTCAGACCTTTTATCCTCTAAAAGGTGGAAAATTTTTTACATGTTTGTGAGGGGATACAAATATGTTTCCCACTCAGAACTGATTTATACTACACAGCTATATTTAATAAATGTCCACCACTCAGCATGAAACCATTATCACTTAAAATCTAACTTGAGTCTCACCTCCCCATCCCTGGAGGTGTTCAAGGCCAGGCTGAATGGGGCTTTGAGCAACTTGGTCCTGTGGGAGGTGTCCCTGCTTGATGATCTTTAAGGTCCCTTCCAACTCGATGATCTTTAAGGTCCCTTCCAACCCATTCTATGATTCAAAGAAAATTTTATACTTCATACTGTTTGGTGAACTGAACTGGCAATTTCAGAGAAAGAAGATGGGTACTTGAAGCTGGCTACCATTACCTCAAAAGTCCTTTTGTTATACTCCAGTGAAAGGGTATAGATATAAGAAAATTGAGTTGAAGATCCAGCACTGCCAGTTATTATCAAAATGTAACCTAAAACGTAGCTATATAAGGGCTGATTCTGATGCTCCTTTGGGGCCCTCAGAACGTAGGGTCCATGGTATCTTCTCATAATCTGGTCGGATTATGAGAGGATACACACTTTCCCCTTTACATTCAGTGCTAATCACATGCTATATTAATCACTACATGCAGGCACCATCATGTGCTTATGTTGCAGGGCAGTGTTAAGTGAACTCAATGACATTTTGCTTGTGAGTTGTGGGGGATTTTTTTCACATTATCTTTGGTGGCTTCTTCTATTAGTTGCTCCTCTCTTCCAGTGAACATGTAATTTACCCATAAGGGCAATATTAGACAAGTGAGATGGTAGATAAGGACTGTGTGAACCTTTGTGCACAGCCACAAACACAGGCAATTCAAGCTAAATGTAGTGTGTGAGTGTAAGAAAGTGTGTAATGCTCAGTGAAAGTTAGTGTTCGGACATTTCATGATAAACAAAGCAGAATCACCGGAGGAAATTGTGACTAACAATAAACCTCTGCTGCTCCTTATTTACTTTTTTTTTTTAATTGGTATTTCCTTCAGGCAAAAATGAGTCAGATGATGATGAAAACATTTGCCTCGGAATCTCCTCCTAAAGCCCACAGCCTAAATGTCAGAGCAGCTATAAAAGCAAATCAAAGATTCATATCTCTAGTGATGCCTAGCATCTGTTGTTTTGTTACAACTCTTGCACTTATGAAATGCAATTAGAAGAAAATAATATGCTGTCCTGGATTTTCCCAGTATGATTACAGTATTAAAAATAACATAATTTATTGCATGTTGTTGACTACAAAAGTTTTTCTGGTCTTAGTGTATTACTTGATGTGTACATGTTTATACACATACATAACGGTGTACAAGCTATTATTTACTCTAATTTTATTACTATTATTATTGCAGCTAGTTCAATAAGCTAAGTAATAGTTCAGTCAGTCTTGTAGCTGTGTTATGCTAGATGAAATATAAGCATGTTTGAAAACAGTGTATTTGTATATTTATGGTATTTGTGGTTAATATTGTTATTTACATAAGTAAAATTAAGCACAAATGTAAGTATTTGCAGGATCCAGGCCTTCATAAACTACTGGTGTAACAGAAGTAGAGGATATGCATCTAGCCAAATATGCACATTTTGACATGCATATATAGAATTTTATTAAATGATTCCATATACATACGGTATCAAATAAATCTGTATTTCTTTCAATCTGTCACTAATCCTGTACATCTTTCTATTAGCATTTCAATAAAGTTTTCTCCAAGTCTGTTAATAAACACAAAATTATTTTTGGTTTCACATTTTAATGATAACCCTACCACCACCTCCACATCTGTTTATGTAAAATATTACTGAGTGACTGGTGTTTAAACTGGCAGTTGACCCGTTCACCAGATGGCAGAACTCACAGTTATTCTGAGATAAATATTGCATTCCAGAATGTTCGTTGCTTCTAAGAACATTAGTTATCTCTGCAATGCAATAGCTCTTATATAGTTGGCGTTTTTTATATTTTTAAGGGTCACATTCTGCTCTCATTTCCACAGGTGTCAGACTATAGTGATCATACCGACTTCAGTAAATTTGCTTCACTGTTTCTTCAGTACCAATCAAGATTGAATCTGTCCCTTTATCTACCCAACCATCTGGCTATCTCCCTATCTCTTGATCCTCCCCCTGCCCCGCATAGGTAGAAAGATACAAGAGCACTAACTAAATATTTCAAGAAACTTTTGAAATAAATTTGTAAATTTTGTCATACTATAAAATGTAAAGGGCTGTGCTTTGTTAGAGGAGATTTTATCTGACATTTATAATTTTAAAAAGGGTAGAAATATTTTAGAAATATCATTGTAACCCATATGGTTAATAGATTAAGGTTTCTGGTAGAGCCAATTGCAAATTGTTAGTAGTCCTGGTATTCAGTTTAAAGCACCTAAAACTCGGTGTTGATCTAACTCAGTGTTGATCTAACACTCAGTGGTTAGGTATTCTAAAAATTCATCAGAACTTAATCTTCAAAGTTGGGCAGAAAACACCCAGAAGAGACACTTAACATAAATTGGCCCTTTAAAACGTTATTGTCCTGAGTATCTGAATATCCTTCAGACATTGGTACTTATATGCAACCTGAAAAAAACCCACCAAAGTTCTTTTTATAGGTGCAAAAGATCTTTTTCTTATTCAAGACATAGGGAAGACACAGATCTGCTGAACAGCATGAAAGAAAATAGTGGGTTAATTTACAGTACTGTTTCAGTTTAGAAGTGAGGTTTTTAATCCAATCTCAACCTCCACATTTGTCACATTTTGGAGCACGTCATGGAGTAGTATGGAAGAGCACAAACTGGATTCCTTTTGGACTAGACAAACCAAAAGCATCACTTAGCCACTGTTGGGTCTTTCACCCACAGGAGCCTGCTGGAGCTAGTCCAAGGCAGAACTGCTGAAATGCCTGTGGAGGGTACAACAAGTCCTCCGCGCCAGCCTTCCCACTTTGCACATCTTCCCCTTATGGCACTGCACTCTTTGTGAATGTTGATTTAGCCAGTGAATATAAGCATCCTGCTGAGCATGACGGTATGGTTGGATAACTTACCAAAGCCTAAGGAATGACATATTGCCATAGAGGATGTGCAGGCTGTAGTATTCCACCTGGTTCCTCAGGTCTGAGCATACCAGAATTACATGCTAGACATCATCCAGTTCTACATTATTTCGTATTGTTTTCATGTATTTTTAATGTATTCTCACTTTTTGCGGGTAACTTTTAACTTCGTAGTAAAAACAATTTAGATTGCCAGACACACACACAAAAAGAATTAGTATGGGTCAGATCCTATGCTGGAAAAAGTAAAAATGATAAATCTGCGATGATTATGCCTGCTGACATTCTGATCCACTCACTCTGAAATGTCACATTACCAATGAAAACAACAGAAGAAATAAAGTAAGACTTTAGAGAGCAGATGAGAATCCTTAACAAGGATGTAGAACAAAATGGATGACAGTGTCTTACTCAGCTAAACTCTTAGATAGAATTAATAATTTCATTAAAAATTAAGTACAGCATTCAAGATACTTTTACCATATCCCAATAAAAGTTATTAAAATTTAAGCATACATTTTCATTTGTGGCAAACAGAAAAAAAAATATAAAATTTTATGCTTTAGTAACTGAGAGTAAATACAGACATACATTCCTGATTTAAGATTATGTTATCAAATTACTCTCAATAAGTAAAAAAAAAATAATTGTCAATTTATATATGTTCAGACATCTTTTGCCTTGATTCATTTTATGCTTAGGATCAAGCATTTTGTTAGGGGAAAGTGTATTGTTCTGGATCCAACAGCTTGAGAGAGGCAAAGCTGCTGCAACTCCATGCCCCCAGGTCCTATCTGTAGTGCGGCGGGCGATATAGTCATAGCAAGCACATGCACGCAGCCCATGCACGCACAACACACATATACATGGCCAGACACACAGAGCACTCACATGAACACAGCACTAATAGCCTCATCCTCTTCCACTCTCTGGCTGAGCGGGATGCAAGGTCTGCTTGTGAGAATATATCTATACACAAATGTACGTACTGGCATACATATTTTGCCTCCCCTCAACAGTCATTTTCTGTCTGTGGCTCCCTGCAGGTGTGCAGATGAGCTTTTATCACATAACGTAGTGCATTTGATTGAAAACATTAATGTTCAATATATCAGGTAAAACTTTCCATGCTGTTCTCACAATGGAACTATATTTTTTTGAAAGATGACCCATATATAATGGTTGGAATTAGAGAATTCAACATAAACAGAATTGTTTTCATAGTAGTTTGAAATCAATATAGTTAATATAGTCATATATCTTTCAAATATATATATATTCAGACTGAAATTGTGAATGGTGGAGTTCTATGAATTATGAGAGGAAAAAAAGAAATATTTTATTTGAAACCTTTAATAAAATTTATATTATTTTGCAGTACAATAAGCTGGGAGAGCAGTTGAAAACATACAATTTGCTGTTACTGCAAGAATTCATAATGAAAACAAAAATGGTGGAACTTATTTTAGAAATACAGTGCAAGAACAGTTCCAAACAAGTGCTCAGTTACTTTTAAAAAAATGATATTTTAAAGCTGGTCATTAAAAAAATTAAATAGTTCATGAGAACTTCCAAGTCCTGAGGGACCAGATGAAAAGCTGATAACTATAATTTGTTCATTTGTGCTCTTTGAGACTCTTCAGAAGTGGAGAAAATTGGCATGCTTCAAAGCATTGCGCTCTCAATTCTTTAGGCAGAGGTGCACGGAGAAGGAATAGAGGCTGTGATTAGTTCTCAGACCCTCCGATCCCAGTTATTTTGTTACTTCAGATTGTAAGAGTTATTTCCAGCATTCATAAAGCTGTTTTCAGCTTCATATTTTCCCCTTTTCATAGTGTGCCAATCACTTGCCATTACATTTTTTATATTTCATAAGGTAAGCTAAAGATCAGCAGACCTACGTTCCCTGCTGCTGGTGAAATACCTGTTGGAGTGAGTCCAGAGGAGGCCATGAAGAAGGTCAGAGGACTGGAGCACCTCTGCTATGAAGACAGGCTGAGAGAGATGGGGTTGTTCAGCCTGGAGAAGAGAAGGCTCCAGGGACACCTCGTAGCCCCTTCCGGTACCTAAAGGGGGGCTACAGGAGAGATGGGGAGGGACTCTATGAGGGAGGGTAGCAATAGGATGAGGGGTAAGGGTTTAAAACTGAAAGATGGGAGATTTAGATTAGATATTAGTGTAAATAAAACTTGCATTATTCTGCATTTAGATGCCTCATCATATATAAACATGCAAAATAATCTAGTGCCAGGCATGCCATGGGATCCACAACAAAATACTTTATTGTTATTGGCCACACATTGTAGATAGTTACTCTGAGATAGAAAGAGCATTTGCTTAATTTGTTTGTCCACATTTTACTGTACTCATTTACTCAATGCACTGTAGGTTTTTTCCAAAGAGGTGCTCGAGTTATAGGATGTTCATCTGTCTGCTTTTCCCGGTTTCTGTGCTCCTGGTCAGGTGAAAACTTCCAGAGAGAGAAGAAATATGCCCACAAAATCTCTGCAGTGGGATACCTGTGGTGACAGCGAAGAAAAAGGTTGGTTAGAGCCAGAGAAAACCGTGTGAGACAAAAGTGGGATTATGTCCCACTACAAGAACAAAAAAAGGCCATTTCAATAATGCAGATTGGGAAACAAATATTGAGTGTTTGGGCACAGATTAGCCTTGACTTGTTACCAATCTTGGAGAATGTAAGCAAGAGCTCTATAAATATGGAGACTGACTTCAATGGTTTTCCTTCGTGCCCTGTGAGGTAGCTAGATAGACCAAACTGATTAGCACAGCCTTGCTCTGGATCTGTTTCAAAGAAAAAAAATAATTGCAAGCTAGTCACTCAATTTCTGATCATTTCAAAGAAAATCAAGCCCGAAAGTAAACTATTCCCAAGTTCAGTGGTTTTAGTTTGAAAACACTGTGTTTGAAATGTGAAAAAAACCACAGTACATAAAGTGGATGGAGGAGATTCTGCTTGTTCACAGAGCAGTGTGGTGGTACGCTGCCTATGCCCAAAAACTAATGCAGTCATATAAAATGACACTATTATGTGTCTATATGTATATACATATATGATGCCCTTAGGAATCTTCATCCGTCTCTGTTGCTATTAGCTGAAAAAATTAAAAGTGCTTGGAACAATGATTTCTTTGATTGCATCTCTTGGCAAGAGGGGAAGAAGAACTGAAAATAACTTTAAAATCTTGCATCTGAAGATGCTCCCTGGAGCAACATCTTGTTGGCATATATTGTGGATAAGATGATCACCAGGGACAGCATAGAGAAATCGCGAGGTTGCAAGTGTATTTAGTGGATTAATGGTTATTTTTGAGCTGTAGAATGAAATGGATTCTGCTGATTTATAGCATCTTCAAACAACAAAGTACTCAGAGTCCAAGTGACACTCTACAGTGATTGGCATATACTGTATCTTGTGAAGCTGTCATCCCTCTCACCATGTATTTTGAACTAATTAATTAACTGGAACAATTTACTGATATGTTTAAATACTAAATAATTGAAAAGCTTTCCTAAATAGTGTTTACAAAACTTTGTCTTCTACCCAAGTGCTCAGTTATGTAAGAGAATACAGAAGAGCAGAGAATTTAATTCTTCATTTTAATCTTTCAAAATCCATAATAATGAGAAATGTATAATTTATAAAGTGTCAAATGCTTTTTCTATACTAAGTGTTCCAGTTTCTTTCTGATTTTGGCCAAGAAAGAAAACAAAGAAGCTCCTGCCAGTTTGCCATTAAGCTGAGATTAGATGTTTGCTCTGGGCAATGTTTGAAAACAAGCCAAATAAGATCCAAACTGGTGAGCTTTGGCATGCCACAGCAGGTTTTATAGGAGCTTACTTTCTGTAGAGGGATAGTGCAAGTAACCCGGTGCTGACACCAGGAAGGAAAGTAGCTTCCAGAGAAGCCAGATGGAGCTGTTCAGAGGACTAGGCATCTTTTACCCAGAGCTGCCTAGGTCTGTTTTGGGAAGGGCCCATCTCATCCAACACATCTGCTCTGCTTCTCTTACTTGTGCTTATCTGAGCCCTTATTGTCCCCATCTGAGGAAGTGATTAGCATTACTTGTTGCATGGTTGTCGTACTGTTTCTATTCATAATCAGTGCATGCCTGCATTACACACTGATTATAACTGGTCCGTCTTTGAATCCCAGTGGTGGTTGCTGACCTTTATGGTATTGATTAATATAAATGCCTGTCTCTGTCCTCTTCCCCACCAGTATATCTAATTCATACTAACAGTGCCAACGTTATGAACTTTATAGACCAGACAGCAACAGTTTGCTTAAGGATGGGATCTTAAAACTTTGGAGCAGAGTACTGAATGGTGTTCAGCTGTTGCATAGAATGGGTTTTGGTCCCTGAATACATACGAGATGTTCCTGTTTGGACTTTGTCATGCCACTATATAACAACAGTTCCAGTAATATCCAGAAATAATTAAAAATATGCTGCAAATAATCCTGCTAGCTCTTGAATGCTTGCAGAGAACCAATGCAAAAGCAGCATACACTTAGCAAAAGTAAAGAAGAAAAAAATCAGCAAATATTGCTAAATGTCTTCTGCAGTAGCTGCAAAACTCTGCTTCTAACAATCAAAGATGCATTTAGTTTCAGTACCTGTTTTACACATCCAAAACCTTGAAAGCAAGTGAATAAATAAGGAAAGAACTTCTCAATGTTATCCATACAATCATGTTACTTGTGATACCAGCAATACCAGCAATTTGACGTTACATAAAACTTTCACTTCCATTTCCTAGATTAACTGAACAGCAGCTGTTAGCCCCATTATCAGTTTGTACTCTAGCATAAAACCTTATAACCAATCTTATATATGTTTGCAGCAATTATGTCTAGCAGGCAAAATACCTGGCTGCCACATTCCCCATTAAGTTGGGCAGTTAGTGTACCTCAGCATTGCTAAAGACCCTGGAAAGGTTTTGAATTGGGCACTGCTGATGTAAGCTGAAATAGAAATCTTCTCACTGTCATGCAGCTAGTGTCAGAGCATGTGGAGCTTTTCCTTTTCAGCTAATGAAGTAACATCGCTTTTCTCTGAAGAAAACCTAAAGTAGCACTTTCTGCACCTGGGTTGGTATCTCTTGGTAAGGAATTTCTTTGTGTGTGTTTGTGTGTGTGTGTGATGTCAATAACTCCTCAATGCTGAATGACATTTGATTAATTGCAGCAATTAGCAATCACTTTGCATCAATCACTGGAGACTAATGGTGCTATAACCACAAAGTATGGCCAGTGTTAGTAACCATCAAATTGCATATCTCATGCTATTTAAGTTCTTTTTGGCCACCATCCAAAACATGCTCTGACTCTTCCAGCAGCCAGTATGTGAAAGCAAACCCAAACAGCAACTCAGAAACAACACAATTCAGCTTAGCATTCCTCAGCAGTGTAATGCATTCAAGACTGCACTAACGATATAATAGGGCCACTTTTCTTCAGGAAATGAGTCAAGAAAATAGGAAAACACCAACATCACCTGGCAAATATAAAAGCTGTTTTTTCATGAAAATGATGGCCATACCTCTACCACCTACATACCTAAAGGAACTGACTTTGGAACTGATACAGGAAACTGAGGTAATACACAATTTTGCTACATCCTATGGAAGTATCCAACTAAATTATATTAAATGTAGTAATTAAAATAAATTATGGTACATATTGAAGTAAAAGAAATAGCTACCAAATCTGTCTTGATAATTAGAACAGACTTGTACAAGACCTTGCATTGTTTCTCTAGTATGTATTTGTACGTTACTTTGTGGTTATTCTTTTCCTGCTCATGGTGAGAAGTTCAGACACTAGTAAATAATTTACAGCTGGCACCTTATTCCTCCTGGATATCCCCTAGGGGAAAACCAGGCCTATGCCCGGTCTCCTATTTTGAACTGTAAGCAATGGCATCATTGCACTTAATCTTTAAAGCAATGTGACATTCTGTGGTTCATACCTGCTTTAACTCTGATAAATTTAGGTAAAATAGATCTACAGAGTATTTCCCTGATAAACATAAGGTGTGCCATTTTTTTCTGAAAGGGAGATTTTTCCCTGAATATATTTGGGTATTTTTAATTCACCTATTTAGTGACCTTTTTATGAGGTAATTTTCCCTGAGATATTGAAATTTCCCAATATAACAATAAATATATAAATGGAAAAATACGTTTCTTTATAGGTAGTGTGGACCTTTCTCCCTCTGTCCTTGCAGGTCCTCCATAAAGGTTTACCTAAAAGTAGATGTTTCTTATCAGACATATAGTAAACTATGTTCAGTGAACATAGTGTGAAGTGAACAGAGTGCTTTCGATGAATTTTAAGCCTTTCCAAGACAGGGATTTGGAGGAAGCATGTGTAACAAGAGCAAAACCAAAGACATTTCAGGAATTTGCTGGAGCTTCTGTTCACACTCATTCCTCCACGGCTATACTAGCAAATGTGAGACAAAGATAAACACGTAGGTAAATGCATAGATCAAAAGACATTGAGATTTTCATGTTTACTCTTCACAGAATCACAGAATTGCCTAGGTTGGAAGGGACCTTCCATGCACGATAGAATGTTTTTAAAAAGTTTCTAGCATACTTACTCTACTTGAACTTTTAGTGTTGAGTGGTAGGCTTTTAGTTTAGAGTGGTAGGTGGAAGCCGGGTACTCCAGAGACAGGTGCTTTGCTCACTACAAACAAAACAAAATAGGAAGATCAATTCCAATTCAGAAATAGAATAGGGATCTTACTATACAAGATAAGCTTTTTTATTTGCAATTGCCAGGAAGTTGCACTGTTCAATTAGCCTAAATATAAAAAATTACGTTGAAAAAACCCACAGATAGTTTTAGGGGAAGACGGTAAAGGGTATCTGCAAGCAAGATGCAGCAACAAGAAGTAGAAGGTTTAATGTAAGGATAATAAAAAGTGCTCATTGAGGATCTGCACTTTCTTTAGCGTTGGAAATCTATCCTGAAGGTAAAAATGTGGATACAGAGATGCCAGTGTGAAGAGTTCTGGGACTAGCCATTGGCAAAATTGCTGTCTATGTATCAATCTTGAGTTTGTTTTAAACACTGACAATCAGAGAGGGGGAGGGAAAATAAGAGCTAAAGGCATGATAAATTGCTCCTGGTTTGTGTTAGATAAAATTAAATCACTTTCAGTGGGAATGCTTCACTTGAGGATTTTTGAGGATTGCTGCTTAGGAAGGTACAAGCTGTAGCCTTTGGAAAGAAAATCTGCACAAAGATCTAATGTTTTTGATGCAAGGCAAGGAATTTTTAATGTGCTGAAATTCAGTGGGGGAGACTGCCAAAGGCAAAAGTGGCAGCCAGATGCCCTCCATCCAGTTCTGACTTTGACAGATCTCCTACTAAGTTTCCTTCCCCAAACATGTGACATTTACTGTGATTTCACAGAGTTAACACAAGGTGGGTAAATTTTACTTTCACTGTTCCAGCAGGATGCTAAAACATTGCCATTCAGATGTAAATTTAGTTATGTTGTGTTTCAATTGTATGAACATAGGAATATAAACAGGTGAAAAAATTCACTCCTTGCAGCTCTGCCTATGGCAGATACTTTCCCTGTATGCTTCCTGCTGCCTACACTGGTCAACTGAGCTGATGCATGCAGGACACCCTGTAATTCATTGCATGTGCAGGCTAGCAGCATAATAATTATGACTTGGAAGTTAACAAAAGTAAGAGAAGCCCATGATCTTAATGGGCATCACTGAAACACCATGGAGATTTGTTACAGTTCATATTGTCCGTGCAAGTCTTCCAACCTGCCATGTCTCGGGCTCCCGTTCCCCTTCTGTCTTCCCTTCATACACTGTGGTACCAACGCATCACATATTTGCAGGAAAAAGTCTGCCTATGGCTTCAATATCCATTGAGTGTATAAAATTTTGGACTGGGTGAAGTGCTAGAGCATGGCAGTGTTGTGTGCCATGATGGGGGGTTGTCCCTCTGCTTGGGGTTTGGTCCCCACAGTCCCACCTGGAAGAGTGGGGTTCTGCAGCCACTCACGTACCCTGTGTGCAACGCGCTGCTGTGAAAAACCCCAGGCACCTTTCCCTTGCTGGCTGGCCACGTGAATCGCTGCTTGGGGTCTCAGATGTCAAAATGTAGCTTGGTTGAGAAATGCCTTCCTGAACAATGCCACAAAGAATTGCAAAGCTATCCAGGATGTGGGGAACTGCCTACAGTTATTCTCTGGTCTTTTACTTATAAAACACTGCCAAAGGAAATATGGAGAATAGAGGATTCTTTCAGCTTAGCTGCTGAACTGAAAAACTTGTAGAAAAAGGTTTAGTTATAGATACCAGAAAACAATTGGTTTTGATGGAGCTTTTTAGTTTTTTCTTTTCCATATGGGGTGGGGGGAAGAGGAAGATCATCCTCCTGGATCTGGCAGAAGTGTATTTTGCAAACAAAGTGCAATAGTTCCTTTGTAATTGTTTTATATTTTCTACCCATATTTTTTCCATTGTTTTTTAAATAAACTAAAGCAAGAAGACTCACTTCTTCTGAAGATGTTTTTCTTCAAGTATTTCCTCATTATCCTGTACATGAGGAGGAATCACAAATGTGTCTTCATGGATGACTTTTGAGATCCAGCTGTTGTATATTAGCATTGCAACCTGAGTCTTCTGAATGATAAAATACCAGAGTGGATGGTGGATGCATGTGCAGCCATCCCCAAAAACATTGCTGTTTAACAGAAGCATTTTGGGGATGGGGTTTCTGTGGCAAAAGTAAATATATGTGTTTTGTAAATGAAGCTAAGTAGAATATAAAGTCTGAAATCTAAGATACCGCACAGGTAAACATTTGCATTAATCAGTCATTTCTGAAGAGAAAAAAAAATAGTCCCTATATCAATTATAAGATTACCTAAACACTCTCTGTCACTCTTTTCAGAAAAGCCCTGGAAGACTTTTAGGTTTTTGTGGGACTCCATTGACATCAAGATGACTGGTATTTCTGTAAGTATGGAGATATACAGGCATGGTCAAAGAACTGACAAAGTTATTGCTGGAGAAGTAAATAGCCAATGAATGCAATACGAATGTGCGTTTTAAGTTCAGAAAAATACATCCTCTTTTTGCACCATAGTATATGGAAAGGGAAGCTTCACAGAAGACTTAAGCATTGTCTGCTGCCATAAGGGTCTTACAGCTGGTTTTCTTATTTTAAATAATGGTGTGCTTAATATTGTCCTTGCAAATATGCTGGTGAGTCAGCTGGTCCCTCCAGTTTCTCCCAAGTCTTACCTGTATTTAATCACTCTTCAGCTCCATACCTAAACCCAGTCTCCATTCTTACCTTTCAGACCCATTTCCTTGCAGTTACTCTGGGAAAACCAACATGTCATTCTTTAAAATCTTTCCATTCTGAGTGTTTTCTGCACTGCATCATCAGACAATGAGAACCTTGATCAACCTCCAACATTACGTGATTGAGATAGAGATTGGATTTAGCTGGCAGCAGACTGACATACAGATGATGTTGCCATCACCTTACATTCTTAACTTCATATCCTTGGTGGAAGTCACTGCTTCTAAACACTAAAAACAATGAGAAGGATGAATATAAGCAGTTTATACAATGGCACTTTTCACTCTTGTAAATTATTTTAAATACGTTTGCAGCATCATCCCCTTTTAATCAGTTCTGCTAGAGTTTTACTAGCAGAACTAGTGTTTAGGTCTCTCTTCCTATCTATTTCAGGGTGGAAAAAGTGAAAAGTAGAAATCCTCTCAGTTTGTATTATGCGACTGTCTTCTCCTGGCAGCTGGCTTCAATGCACACCTCTGTGAAGGTTGCCATGGAGACTCCAATTTAGTAGCAACTGTATTTGAGGAGAATTTCCAGCCCAGCAGGATGTGGGAAAACAGATACACAAATTGAAGTGGTGCCTGCCCTTCAGATGGGAGTCAAGCAGGTCTGCTGGACCAGGCTGGAAGTGGGGCTGGAGAGGAAGGATGTTGCTTGCACAAATGTTTAATTAACACATTAAAGTCACTGTTATTCTTCTCTATCATTTTGTTTCCTCCCCAGCTGTTTTATGAAACAAAATTAATGTTAAATGATAGCTCTTTCTGACCAAATGACTGTAGTAGTATCCAATACACACACTTTCTACCTTTTCCCTGAAATTGAGCCCAGTTTCTGCTCTGCCTTCAGTATGGTAATTCACCAATGCACTGGTTTCTAGGTCTGACTTTATAGGTATTTGCCTCCTGATGACGCCTAAAAATATTTACCTATTTCTAGTTTTGTGCTTGAAACAGCAGTCTTCCATGTTGTTTCTAGCCTTTCACTCACAGAAGACTCTGATAAAATTTATTGACTACAAGGAACTAAGGAAAAAAAAGGCAGTGGTAAAAAGCCTACTACCATATTAACATAGGGAGACAGCAGTTATAATTTTTTTTTTTTTTGCTAGATTAAGGGTAAAACAATACCATAGAGGTAGATAATTTATAGCAGAAGTCCTAACAACCTTTGGCTCAGCATTTCACAAGGTACTTTTTTTTTTTTTTTTACACAAGACTTGTTTGATAATATTCTCTGTGGGTTTTTTTTCAACATTGATTTGCAGAGCTATATCTGTAAATTTTCCATGTTTTGGTTTTTATTATTTTGTTCTGCAACTTAATATCCTGTGAGTTTTGTTCCAGTTGGTAGATGATTGACAGAGTCTCGGATTAACAACTGCTGTTTGCCAGAACATTGTTATGAAGAATGAGACAAGACTGAAAATTAGTTTAAAAAAATCTAAATAACAGAAAAATTGTTTTTCCCACTGATACTATTCTGCTGGCACTGACCTTAGTCCAAATTTTTTGTGTAGTTCTAACCTCTCATTGACAAAGTTCTTTTTAAGGAAGGACAATGGCTTATTTCACTGACAGGAAGTAATCGTGGAGCTACTTTATTGCCTGTTTGAAAGAAACATACATAGATGAAAAATGCATGTTGTAGATCATATTGCTTTTCAATCAATTCTGTATTGTATCTTCGGGGAACAAATGTTCTTTAAATCTTTAATTGAAAATAAGGTCAGTATTAAAGACCACTCCACATAGGGAGCTAGGAAGTTAAAGCTTCCTAAGAGTAGTGTCTGGCTAGGCCACCATCACATGACAAAGAAACCTGGGTGACTAAGAGCTCCTTGTGTGGTGTGGTGTGGCATCTACCAGACTTCCAGCACCAGAGAGGAGGAGTGGGGACAGAGCAATCTTCAATGACCTGCCCCTACAGAAGGATCATTGTGATCTCAGTGGTGAAATTGTGTCCCAAAGAGCCTCCCCTCTCTTCCCTCCACTCCCTTCCTCTGACTCATGCTGAGATACTGAACACTTTTGTGCCATAACACCTTGTGATCTTCCCACACCGCCACCATGAAATAGCACTGGCCACCAGAACTAAATGCACATGAGGAGGCAGTTTTACTACTCCCCTAAGAACAACATTCAAAATAAGAGCAGGCAGCAAAGGCATTAGCAAGCTACTTAGCCAAGATTCATCTTCTATCAGTCCACTGCTCTAAGTCATCAAATGCTCTTTTATTTCATCAGAATTGTTTATATGATGGTTCCCATTCTCTAGATAAATGGCAAATAGATTTGCATTGACAGGAATGAAAGGGTCAAGGCATTTAGTATTCTGTTCACAGGCAGGCAGGATCTGGAAAAGTGGAGATAGAAGAAAGTAAGGAAACACTCTTTTGTTGTTTGGAATTGAATCCCCAAAACATGATTGCTATTATAAGGAGTACTGTAAAAATTTATCTTCCACTGCCTCTAAGTGTAACTTCATAGTCAAAGACTTGGAAAACATGAAGAAGTAACAGCAGTTCACTGACTACTAACTGTGGGTAAATTGTGGCGATTTATTGGCAAGCACAGTATATGACCCCATTGTACACAACTTACTATGAAAGATGTTTATAGGCACAATAAGGCCAATCTAGAAATTGTAGGACACAAGAGTTGATAATGTACCGTAGGTAAGTTACGTTTCGCTAGCTGAAGCATTTTGTGACTCCCTGAAGACTTTATTACCTGAATAGAATTAAGAAAAATCTAAGTTTGCATTATAGCATAGACTGTCAATCAGTTATTGTTTTAATAAACATATTTTACATTTTTTTCAGCTGCTTACACATGTATTATTTAAGAACAGAACATGTAAATTAGATTGGGTGATGATACCCATTAGAAAATTTAAGCAGGATTCTATATCATATTTCCTTTATTCTAGCAGTTGGGAGTATTCTAGAGGTTTATTCTCATTAGAAAAATGCCTTCCTTCTCTTTCTTTCTAATTGTGGAAAATACTTAGTAGTGGGAGTCTTGGAGCTTAGAATAGCTTAACATCAGTTATTTGTATTCTGTCATTGGACTAGATTCTGTTAGCAGACACCAGTAGACTTTCCTCCATGAGCAGAGAATCTTTCCTGCTGTCTTAACAGAATTGACTCCTTGCAGCTGTGCAACCAAACCATCGCAGAAAAGAAATAAATGAGGAAAAGCATATGCCAGACCTTGTGGATCTTGGCTTCCTTGCATTCCTCCTCAAGTGGTGTAGTATCAAGCCAATCCTTAGCTTCTCTTTGATTTTTATGCAGCCTTGCATAAAATCTAGGAGAATTAAAAACTCTTTTTATGAAACTGCATCTATATTTTCCACACTATATAAGTTTTTGAGAAAAAACAGTGATTAATCATAATATCTGCTGAGATTTTATGGTAAAAAGAAAGAAATTATGGTAAAAATATGAGGTCTTACATGCTTCATGATACAGGAAAGCATGGACTCCTTCTGCATGTGCTAGGAATGTCTGAGGCTTGTAAATCATTGTAATGATTTACATTTACACAGCTCTTAAATGAATGAAATCATTACACACAGTGAAACCCACAGTAAACAACTATATTTACAGGCCTTCCTCCTAGCTGCTCATCTATTTATTTCAGTCTGCCCCACTAAGCATGCACATTTAATTCACTGCTTTTTCCAAGGGTAGTCTCAGAAGTCTTCCACCACTAACTTAAAGAATTCAAATGACTCTAGTCATTCTCTTCCAGAGAAGCAGGAAAATACATGAGGGGGGGGAAATAATATTGAAGAAAATTGTACAGCCTAAGAAAAACCTCAATGTTTTTGAATATTGATACAGCTTTTTTTAATGCTGACAGTGATACTCAGAAATTGAATTAATACTTTCATAATGTACATGAAAAACCAGGGATGTAGAAAAATGTTACCAGTGATTCAGAGTAACTGACTCTAAAATTGATTAAATAAAGGAACGTGTAAATGTGTACATACATTCAGCAATATCAATGTTCACTTAATCAAGTGCATAGCATTTAAAATTATTATATTAATTCATAGTTGCATATAGATAATCATAGGGGGAAACCTATGTAACACACATCAATTTGATAGTGAACAAGTATGTATAATGCTTTTTGAAATATTAATTTAAATCATATACAGTTAAGTGTAGCAAATTGGATTAGAGATGGTGCAAGGATCTTTCAAAGACTGTGGCAAATTTAAATGTATAAAATATACAAAGAGCATAATTTTTGGATGATATAGTATTGGCACTAGTGGATATAATCGACATAGTGATTTTAAAATGCATTACAATGTTTGGCTATAAATACTGTATTACCTTTTCTGTTTATTGAAGGGCCAGGATCTATCAAAACCCTACAGTTCCTAATTGATTGACACAATTTGTTGGAAAAATAACGTTTCTACTCCTTATGATTTTAATATCCAAACAGGCTTACAGAGGTTTGGGAAAGTAACCACATGTTGATGGGGAGTGGTGTCAGTATATGCAGACTAAGGCTAGATTGTATTGCAATTATTATGATGTAACCTGCTATTTCTATTTTTTCCTGTTCTTTCTCTTTAAGTCTTTTTCAACCTGCAATTCTTTAAAAGTATACAACAATTTCTACATACATTTCAACAGTAATTTTGTATAGAAACAACTTGTTTTGTTAGG
>KZ505956.1:493312-506773 GCA_002844005.1 Limosa lapponica baueri | reverse complement strand
TTTCTGTATTTGACTGTCTTCAAACTCAGACTCTTATCTCTTCCAAAAACAGCAGTTATTGGTCTCAGTGAAGGAGAAAAGCTTTGAAATTCAATGGTCCACGCTCGTCAGTGCATTAGAGTAGGTCTTCTGATAAACATTTTTGGTCATAAAATATGAGTTTGAGAGCTTAGCAAATGAACAAAAATATTGTAATAATATTTTCATCATAATGATGACAGCATAACAGAGAACATCAGATTGCAGTTACTAATCTCCACATCAAGTTCAATGACTTGCAGTCAAGATGTATATAATACATTAGTAACCACTCCATTCCTGGGAAAGTCAATGACAGCCTTTTTGTCTACATCTAACTTGTGGAGCTGAAGCACATTCCCGGCTCCTGGGTTTCAGTACATGCCAGATTGCTGTCCCATACCACTGTCAGGATCAGACACAGTCAGCGATCGTACACCCTGTGCAGCCTCAGGTCCCTGTGGCTACCATCTTTGACAGGAGCAGCAGGAAAGATGCAGCAGCAATTTGAATAGTCAAGGATAAAGGTGGAAGTGGGTACTGCAAAGCATGCCCAGACCCAAATCTATTTGGGAGTTTCTGCTTCCAAACCAATTTATTTACCATGTGCAACCACAGCTTTGCTTTCAAAGTCCACTATACCTCTCAAAATCTTTTACTGTAACTTGGTTGGGCATCTACTGTTGGTGTTAGACTTCATAGGAAAAATAAGGAAGTGGACGTATCTCAGTACTTGAGGCAGCACCGAAATCTGTTATTGTACTCCACAAACTCGCATAGAAATACATCCCTGCATTGCAGAACACCATGCACAGTATATATTTTAACACTTTTAATTTGAAAGATTATTTTCAGTGCTACTTTACATATTTCATTTATGATCATAAACATCTATCAGCATTTGGTAACAGGATGTCGAGGCAATATGGCATATGCTTTCTAATTGGTATCACAAAGTCTTGCATTGAAGTGGAATCTACTTCAGAGACATCTGCCTACTTAGTGTGTTATAAACAGAATATATCCTTCTTCCTTCTGCTTGAAAGATTACATAAGTACTTTCCATTGATATATTTAAAAGATTTAAAATCAATACTGTAGCTGGATGTTTTGAGGCTACCAACAGAGGAATAACTTCCCCTGCTTAAACCAGACATGATTAAATCTGATTTATTGTTCCTCAAATGGCATTCATGATTGGTGTGCACAAAATTTAAAAATGTTAAACAATTTGTCAACTTGTAAGTTTATATTGTTGTTTTGCCTGCCGCAGGAATATAAGACCATGACGATTAAGGGCAATTATTTAAACCAGATTTACTTCTAAGAATGTGATATGTGTTTCTCACCCTGGCCAGCCTGAGATACTGAACCACAATTAAAATCAGGAGTTAAGCTGAAAAGTGATATTCCACATGCAGGAACCTAAATGAACTGCCAGGCTATGTCAATACAGTCATAAATTGCCTGAGTCAAGGAGTGGACTGAAGTAAGCAGTGATCCCTGACCCACGCTCCATTCATCTGCACTGACAGCAGTATGTCAGCCTGCCGAGGACGCTCTTGCTTTACACGACATAAAATGCTTTAGGAAGGACCCTGCCTGCCTGGTGGTGACCACTTGATGTCATGACAAGACAAATAGTTCTTGCGGGGTGGGGAGGACTTGGCTAGGACAGGAGAGTCATTGTTCCCATCCACTTCACAACCTGGCAGTGCCATCAGTTTAGACGTTCTCCAGAATGACCCAAGCCTGCACGTAACTACAGCCTGGCACTGAAGTACCCCGATCATGAGACTGAGCTCAAGCTTAGTCACAAACTTCAGGTATCACACAGACTACTTTTATATCTTGCATGTAGACTTAGGAAGCTTGTGCACTCCTGGCACTTAAATAGAGGGCTTGATTTCCAGAGATGTCAATCATTTAGTGATCTCAGTGATGTTCACTGGGAAACCAGTACTCAGAATTTTTTAAAATTAAGGCATTAGAATTCAAGTGGCTAAATATGAATTTAATAGCTTAACTACAGACAGAAAATGTCTGAATGTTTCTTCTTTCATCCTCCCTAATATGAAGGAAAGTAATTTTTTCTCATTATAATAATGACTTCAGCAACATACTATTAAGACTCAGTCATGCAATTTGTACTCCTGTTGCCAGGCATTCAGGTTATGCTTACATATCATAGTGCAGTACCATGTAGAAACAAGCAGGTAATTTCTAGAGGAACTCTGCTGGGACCTGGAAATAACACAAAGAGTTCCACAGGTCACTGTGGAAAGGCTTTCATGTGTAAAAAAATGTTCATTAAAATGATGAGGGGTTGCATCATTATGTCTTAACATCATAACAGTTTTCTACATTTATACTTGTGGACTCTTTTCTACTACTGGACCAATTATTTAATGTATTTTAACAACTAAAATCATTCAAGGTAACCTCCTTGTTATAAATTTGCATGTACAATTGCAAGTTTATATTAAGTACATTATCAATGATGCATAAAAGCCTTTAGCTTTTTCATCAAGGTAGATCTATATAGGACCAAATCCTGATCTTCGTAGTCATGCAGGTATTGCTCTTGCTCTACACTGAACTCATCCCACGACTAAAAATAAAACTGTTTGAAGATCATTCAGGGGACAGAAAGATTCCTCTGAACATTTTTAACCTTTCAATAACTTCCCTATTTTGGAATGACCTTGTTTATATCTCACTTTTAAAACATTTGATTAATGCTATGTGTAGCATGGAACCATTATTTGGGTTCTACTTGAGTGCATTTTCAGGGAACATTGCAAGCGGGCACAATTAGCAAGGGCCTGTCTGGAAAGATAGACTTTCATGTCATAAACTGGAACTTACCATGTCAGGAACATTCAAGTTGCACTTACCTTGTTTTCAACGATCATAAATGAAAATGAAAAAGCCACTGGCAAGCTAGCAGTAAAGAAACAATGACATTTGAAAAACAAAAATGCCCTTTCAAATTTTACTTAAAAAGTCATCACTGCTAGGGAAAACCTTGCTGCCAAGAGACTTTAAAAAACAACCCTTAATATTTCCTGTTCCTGCATAACAGAATGAATGCTGAACACTTGGATCCTACTGTGCTGTCAAACAATCCAGGGCAAAATATGAAACACATCGTTCAGTTTCCTAAATGTAAGTCTGTAGGAGACAGAAGAGCTATTGCAAATCTTCTTTGAAACTATCAGCTCCTCTGAGACAATGAATTTTGAAGAATAGTCTTAAAGTGATTGTGCTTTTTCTCTCAGAAACCCAAATATCACTCAGGAGAAAAGAGAAAGCATAGAGAGCTCAATATAGCTGCTACAGAAATAGTCAATAACAGTATACTTGTCACGATGACTACACAGTTATACAGGCAGAGAGCAAGAAACTAGGAATATTTTTTTCTTTTTTTTTCAGATTGTCATATTTGAATGGTAGGATGAAAAGTCTCTAGCTAGACCAGCAGTTTAGAAAGGAAAATCTTCCATTAGGAACTTGGGAAGGATCAATATGGTCTTGTGTGACAATATTGCAGTGAAATGTTGTAAATCACTGGCTTTTAAATCCAAAGACAGGGAGCAAGAAAAGAGATGGGACTTCAGATCTTTTCTTAAAAATTAAATACTTTCCTATATCACTTTAAAAGGCAGAAAAGCTGAAGGGATTTGAGAGGTTAATAGAGGTATAGCAAACATACTTGCCTAGTCTTTAGCACACAGTCTTTCCATCTTTTTTAATCCACAAAAGCAAGTGATTACAGATTTTTATTCCGGGCACATGTGACAGACTGACCTGCATAGATCTATCATCTTAGTCTGAGTATTTAAAAATGGATATGACTGGAAAGGCCTACTGTGTCAATGGGAATTAGAGTATTAATGGCAGAAGGGGATGCATTTTATACAGCTCATTATGAATTTGAATATTTAAAAAATTAAAATGTTTTACAATACTTTCTACCCATAATGATCATGCATATTAAGTATGAATAGAAAAATGTTCATGCATAATACTTGGTCTTAATTAACCTCAGTCCCTGGGCATTTCAGTTTTAAAATTAAATTATTGTGTGTGTTTTTTTTCTGAAGCTGATGTCATAGCACAAAGCCATTCTAATGTAAGTATGACTGAAAGAAATATGTGTTGAATTCTATTTATTTTTTTAAATGTATGTCATTCAGACTTTGTGACAAAAAAAACATAGTTGCACATTTCCGATTTTCAGATCTTAGTCTGAAAGTGAATTAAAGTTTTCATGAAGATAGTACATTTTTTTTAATGTTAGGGCAATATAGTAGTTTTTCATTCCTGCTTTTAATGACCATCTTACCAAATAGTAAGAAAAACAATGTCTTTTAACTACATCAGGACTTTTCTTTCTGAGACATATGCACAGTGTAAACCTAATTTGATTCTTTTTTCTTAAATGTGAAAGAAGTATAGGGGGACTTCGTCTGGCCTGATACTCAGATCACTTTCAACAGCGTCAAAAGTCTTAATGCTTTCTGCCAGCTATGGTGCACATCCTAGACTGTAACAACAGTGACTCAGGAATTGTGACTAAGAATGTCTGTATTTCAGGACAACTTGGTTCTCTGGAATATTCTTCCTATAGCTGCTGTTTGTCAAGGGACCTATGGTGAGTCAGGCTCTTTCTGGAAGGATGTTTGCTGCACAGAACAACTCACAAATCAAAACTGGTATAATACTGCATAAATAGAAATGAACTTGAAGACAGAACCAAGGAAGAAATGGGAGATGATGGCTTCAGCTTTCCTATTTTGTTTGAAAATGCTGAGATTCCTCTTACAAATTAGACAGATAGGTTCACCGGATCTTAAAAAATAAATGAGTATTAAGCAAGATCAAAGTCTAACAAACTGATAAATGAGGTGGTCAAAGAGGCATCCCAGAATAAGGCAAAAGAGATATCTGTGAAATGAAGAGTTGAAGCTGATGTAATTGATGGAGAGGGCTGAGGAGAAGGAAACTTGAAAAGGGAGCTAGCTAAGGGTTACAGACAGCATTGATGTATGCAGAGCTTTGGAATCAAAGGATGTTTTGAAAGAGCTGCTGAGCATGGTGCCCAGGCAGAGAAGTAGCGCAAAGAGACACGGCAGGGCCTGTGTTCACGGGAGCTCAGTACAAGGAGCTGCACAGGCTCCAGAGGAGACATAGGCTCATCCCCTCCAGGGACAACAATTGATTTGGTTTTCCAGAGACACAGTAGATATGGACTTTAAAATATCTTTGAAGATTTGGACACAATCTCGACATGGGAAATAAAGGGAAGAAAAGAATGATGAATTCATTCTGTGTTTGATATACTCTTCATTTAGGCCACACTCTTTCATCAAAACCAAAATTTTACATGATTGGTGAAAATTCCCACTGGTATGGCAACAGAATCCAGTAATATTGCTCGAATATTGCAGTAGATTTCAGAGTCCGAATGTGACAAATTTAGTTACTACTGCAAAAAGCAAGATTAATCAAAAGAAAGGCATAAAATTGGATCAGCAATAGTGCTCAGGTAGCTTGTCAAGGCTTGCTTCTAGCATTCTAATATCAAAACAAGTGGAAATGAGCTGAATAGTGGAGTGTGATTAAATTCCAGTCTTCATTTTCTCTTCAGTGTTTCTTTTCTCTGGTCTCTGTTTGTGGGGATGTGTTGCAACTTGCTTACTTGCAACCTGTACAAGATGCACATGATTTAATATACACTGTACATAAGCCTGATTCCAAATTTGTAAATCAAGCAATTTTTTATTTGCTTTCCTCTGTGAAATGTGGTGAAGTATGTTTATGTTATTTGAAGTGCTAATTAGGGATTTATATTCCACTTGACAGTATATTAGTGCTAAACACTTGATTGGCTTTTGTAAGATGCTTTTCTGACAAAAATATAAAACTGAATTATAAATGATATTAAATCACATACAAAAGCAGCCAAGACAGCATCTTCAGAAACATGACCATTGGACATGCCCAGCTGATAGGTATGATATTTATTTCATTCTACCTACAGCCCTTGGAAATAAAATGCATTATTTTATGGTGTATTTCTAAAAGAGGCTTGGCCATAGTGTCCTAAGGATTTCTTCCCCCACTCTTTTCTCTTAAGAAGTGTGAATTTGCAGCAGTAGGTTTGTTCCTTTTCCCCAGCCCAGTGCTCCAGACTGTGTAAATTTTCTCATTTGTCTCTATCCTGGTTATAATATGTCCTCTTTGACTCAGCTGAAGAAACTATTAATGGCCCTGAAGAGAGAGTCTCTAAGCTCTATCTCTGTGCCTGCTGGTGGTCCCTAGCCAGAGTGGTAAACTCTTTTACATTCAGATCCCTCATGGTTTCTTTCTGAGCCTCTGCCACCTGAGGATACTGAGTGTTTGGGAGAAGTGGAATTGCTATACTCTGTCCAGGAAACTAAATATAAGTTCTGCAAAGAGTGAGGTCTCCCTCAGGCAATAGTGTTCCAAATCAGGATAAAAAGCCTAGATGCAACTTTTTGCTGTTATTGGGTTTTTGCTTTTACAAGGAGTAAAATATCAGAATATTTTACTTCACAAGCATTGAATAGTTTCCCCTGGAAGTCACATGGGAATGACATGGTCATCTCAATGGGTCTGGGGTGGTCAACTCAACAGTTCCCAAATGACATGTTGAAAAACTGAGGAGCTGAGAATCTGTATCCTCTGAGTTACCTGCTTCTTTGGTATGCTTTTCACCTTGGTGATACAGAGAAATTAGCCTGGAAACCCTAAGAGTTTGTAACCTAAAAGACTCAGATTTCTGGGAACTTGAGGGCCTACATCTTAGAAATGAGGAAACTGTGGTGCTTCCCCAATACCTTCTCCATGAAGACACAAGCCTGCAGAAACTTTTCCTGGAAGAAAAATAAATTGTGATCTGCTGGCAGCAGTCCCCTGTAGCAAAGGACATAGGAAGTAGAGAGCAAAAACATCTCCTACTCAGTCTGCCTCTTCAGCTTCCAGTAAGTGAAATTCCAGAATCCACTTTAACCTGACCGAACCTTTCTTAAACTGGTTGGAAGACTGCATATGGCACCTACTATCCTGAAAACTAAAACTTCGGAATATGGAGTTACCAGACCACAGAAACATTTATTATACCTGACTAAACTCTCTTTTATCATTACCTGTAACATGGTATGGCTTTATTGCATTCTCATGGTGTTCAATTAGTTGTGCTTTATCACTGTAATGTCCAGCACTTGCAACGCAGATTGCCAGTCTCCAAACATTACCTCTCATCTGGAGTATTCTTTCACCAGTGTTTAAGGTTGCCCTGCACTGGTTTTTCACTATGAAGTGAAGGAACAGGAAGTCTGACCTCAGTTCAGCTCATTGGCAGGTTTTTTAATCTCACAGATAGAGTGAACCATGGCCAGCTAGTTTTCACAAAACAAAATTTTTATTTCTTTTTATTTAGAACAAAATTTTCTGAGAAAATATATCCCAAACCAAGTTTACTATATATTATGTGCTATCCATATGGGAATCTGAGAAACATTCAAGCACTTAATTTCTTTTATTATGCAACCATCCAAACATCCTATCCCCACCTTCACCCTCTAAAATTTCTCTAGTATTAGGAAGAAAATCAGAGAAGTATGTATTATTTTCCCCATGAATAAGTCTCGTATTTAGAAAGATGCATTTATAACCATGTTAAGAGCATCTCTAACATCTCTCCAGAATATTTTTTGAAGTTTCTTAGCATGTGAAAGTAGGAAATTTATATCAGTCAACTCATTTCCCTAAATGCAAGAAAAATAAGCAATTCCACAAGATCTTCAGAGTGGAAGCTTAACTTACTATTTTTACTGATATTTCTTTATCCCATATGTCTCTAATGCCTAAATATTGCCTGTAATCTTTATTTTTCACCTCTTTTCACCCTTCAAGTACTCTGAAGAGTCTTGTCCCACACAGCCCATTTATTAGATACAGAACCTTATAACTTTAAATTGTTGGAAACTGGACTGGAATACACAAAATTTTTATTCTACTGTTTATCTGGTTTTTAAAATGCAACTCCCGAATGAGTTGGTGATATCATTTACATGCAACTTACTATAAAATTTTCAAAAAGTATTTTCAAGCAAAAATCGAAATAGCACACCATTTTGTATTTATGTTCAGGTTATGATATAAGCATCATTCTTGACAGAAACTTGTCTAAAACTTCCAATGATGCAGACTCCATGTCCCTGTCAGGCAATCTATTTTGATGCTTCACTATCCATCATATTGGACATTTTTCTTAATATCTTGCCTGATTATTACTGGTTTAATTTGAATCCGCTGCCTGTTCTATCATCTTTCATCTGGTCAGGAATTTCCTTCTTTGTCTCTTTACAGTTATCTTTTGCATATTTAAAGAAGGTTACCATATCACCTTTGAAGCTTCTGTTCTTACAGCTAAGCAATGCTCGTACTCTTTCCTCATACATCATCTCTTTCAAAACAGTCCTATGGTTTGTCCTATGGTTTTATCATTTAGTCCACACCCTTTTTGGTGTGCAGTGTCAGAACGTGGACAAAATATTCACTGAAGCTTTATCAAAGCTAAGTAGAATATGATATTTTCAGCATATATTGTATTGGTTATTCTCCTAGTTAGAGGGGAAAATAAGATTATGTCCTGTATTAGAAATAGCATACTTATGTTTGGACTGGAATCATCCATATTCAGATTTTGCTCTGAAGACTAATGATTTGTCTAGATCTGTAGTCTCTATTTATATAGTTAATTATTCATGTTTAAATGTGCAGTTTTCCACTTTTCCTATTCTAGAGTTTCATCTCCTTTCCAGTTTAAAATTGCTTTGATCTCTTGTTCAGACATTTTATCTCCCCATTCTTCCCAACAGCACCTTGATGTATACTGTAAGTATAATGAACATACTTTCTGTCCCATCACTTAGTTTATTAATGAAAATATTAGTGGTTATGGAACCAGAGATGAACTCTGATTAAGTCGATTCTTTATACGTTCAGTTTCACAGTAAACCATTAATACTTCCAAGTAGTGTTCCAACCAGCCTTGTATTTGAGATTAGCTGTTCTGTACTGGCTTATTACTGCTCAAAGCTTCCTCGCTTTACTTAGAATGTCATGTGAGAGTGTGATGGGCAAAATCATTATTAAAGTCAAGTTATTTTTCTTTTTTTGTACAGCAGTGGTACCTTCTTAAAGAAGAAAATTAGGTCAGTTCAACACAAACTGTTCTTGACAAGTCCATATTAGCTGTTACTCATCTAAGCTGTTTTCTTTCAGATGCTAATCGGTTGTTCTTGTCCGTTTTCTAGGAATTAAGATAAAGACCCAATCTATAATTACCTCAGTCTTTTTTTTTTTTCTCGCCTTTTTGAAAATAGGCATTATGTTCATCCTCCGCTATACATTTTTGTAAAACATTACCCTTTTTTTAGGGTGAACTGAACTCAAAATGCAGTGCAATAGAATAAGTGGGAAATTCTGCATGTAGATCAACTACATAAATGAAGAACAGGAAAATAAGCAGTTGGTCTTCAGAACAGAATCTGAGTACTCCAAGGCAAACACTGAGATATCTAAGAATGCTTCATCTTTTTCTTTTGGCATTTAGAGAGAACGTGCTCAGACTCTGGCAATTTAAAAAATAGATTTTGTCTGCATATTCCTTTTCCTGTTGATATACTATTCCTGTATGAAATCTTCCCAGTGAGTCAGTGGTAGCAATTTCATTACCCACATTGTGTTTTGTATTTTCCTGTAAACTCGTGAAAAATTGCACTGAACACTGTGATTTTCTTGGTATCATCTACGGATAGCTTTCTCCTCTGCTGATAGTGGAGCAATGATTTTCCTGGAGTTGTACAACATTTACATAGTTATTTATTTTCAGTTGTGATATCCCTGGATAGTTGAGTATTTTCCTTTGACATGGCTGACCTAGTTTTGTCCATGTGTACCTAGCCTTTAGTTTTATTTGTCCTTAACAATCTGATCAAGTTTTTACTTCCTGCATGCTTTGTTGTTGAACCTGAGATCATTGATGTGGTCAAATTGTTCTCTTAGTACCATTCTGATCTTTTGACACTAGTGTGACAGTTTGTACTTGTGCCCTTGTTACTGATTCTTCAAAGAAATCCCAAGTCTTCTTAAACCCCTATTTCCTGAGACTTGCCTCTCAAATTTCTTTCTCAGTTTTTCAAGTTTAATGGGGTCTGTCTGCTTGTAATCAAGTAGTCCAATTCTGCTCCTTCAATTTTACTTCAAAAATGTTTTCTTGATCTTCTGTGTTTCCTAAAGCATGGGAATATGATCTTTTTTTTTCTCCTCAAATATTTTTTTTCTTTCAAATAAGGCCCTTATTTATATCTCATTTAATTGTATCTTCTTTATAAAAAAGACTGCAATCAGTGCATCACATGAACCCATTGGAGACATTTTTTCCTCAGTATTATTATTTTCTAGGAAATATTTAGATAGCTAAAATCCTCTATAACCTCCAACTATTTTGCTGTGTATCATTCGAGCAACTGCTCAACAAAAAATCATGTCCTTACATCTTTACTAGTTCTGTTATCTATGTTACCTCTTCCAATCTGATACTTATTTTCCTCTTCTCTAGTGCCATTCATTACTCTGTGACTTTTCTTTGCCATTTCTTTTTGCTGTCATCTTCAGGTACCCAATTTCTATATCATACTACACTGAATTTGAAAAAATAAGTTTAGAATGTAGTAGCATCACATTTCCACTTTAAAGTTTAAGGCTATCTGTGTGAGAAGTGAACTTTAGAATGGGTTTCAAAAATATTTTTCCAAGAAGTTAAAAATATTTGTACTGTACTCTTTTTTCCTATAATAACTCTTTTATAAAATTATTTTTTCTTTTTTTGTTGCATATCTCAATGACATGTCACTGTTGTAACATAGGTATTACAGCCATTTTAGCTTAATTTTTCTCTCTTTTAAGTAACATTCATTCGTGTTGTTTAATATTAAGTATAACCATATTGGTACCGCTACTTGTGATTTAGTTAACTGACTTCATTTTAGAAACTACCATTCATAAGAAGTACTCATCTTGGATTTAGAATACGTAATGGATGCTCCTTCTGCAATCTCAGAAGAGAAAGTATTGTTCTGCTAAATCACAGAAGTGTGTATATAACGTCTGTAAGAGAGTGTCATCTTCAGGGAAAACTGATGATATAAACTACACTGTGGAGACAGTATTTTTCTTCAGAACTTCACAGACAACAGGGCAACTCATTACCCTCTTTTACCTTTTCCAATGCAGAATTTTTTCCCTTTATATCTAGTTTCAGTTCCCCTTGCTGCAAATGGTGACTGTTGCCTCTGTCCTTCTGCTGTCCATCTCTGAAAAGAGATTGGTCCTGTAATCCTTCCTTGGTCATGAAGCAGACTGTGCCAAACCCTATTAGCTTTTTGTCCTCTAGGATGAACAAACGTTATTGTACATCATGAGTTCCATCCCCTTCACTGCTTTGGTCATGTCTGTAGAGTACTGGGGGCTTGAAACCGGGTACAATACTCCAGGCATGCTCTCAACAAGTGCAGAGGAAGTGGAATAATCACTTACTTTGACCTGCTGGCTACACTTTTCCTAATGCACACCAGAATACAGTTAGCCTTCTTCCCCAAAACAGTACACTGCTAATTCCTGTTCAACTTGCCTGCCAAGAAAAGGCCCCCAGGTCCTGTTTTTCAAAAACCACTTCACAACTAGTTGGTCATCAGCCTGTAGTCCCCTGCTTCCGTTAATGCATCTTGAGTACCTTTACATTTGCCTTTGTTGGACTTCATGCAGTTTCTGCCAGCCTATTCTTCCAGCTTGTCAAGGTCTCTCTGAATAGTAGCCCTACCCTTCCATATATAATGTCATCTACAAACTTGCTCTCCTCTTCATCACCTAGGCCACTGTTCCATTCAGTCTCATACAGAGAGTCCTATAGCTGCACTTGATCTTATCAAGGTCATTCTAGGGAGTATTATTTCCTATAAGAGCATCCAGGGCACTCCCTGTAGACTGTTCTGGAGCTCTTTAATCAAGACAGAGCTCTAGATGAAGCTCTCTGTTTTCCAGACTAAAAAAATAATCACTGGAAGAGAGAAGAAGAGGAAGAGAAAGAGTACATTTGAATAGCAGCAGATATTATCCAGAAAGTGTGGAAGCAGAGCTCTGGTATCTGCTTAGCTGTGTGCTAAAATACAGTGTATATGTAATTAAGCCTGTATTCAGATTTTAGATATTGCTAGCTCAAAACTATTGTCAGCTAGTTCAAGTTTCCAGGTACAGACACAATCCACTGCTGCTGTAAAGTGATGAAACCCTACTGAGACTCCCAATTTACCTGAGGATCTGGCTATAAAAGTGATGGGGATTTTTTTTCTCTTTCTTGAGTAGTTTAGGTTTCCAGGAATCCTTTTTTGCTGATGTACTACACAAGCTAGGATTGTTTGTCAATTTCAGAAAAGACTGTAACGAAGTTTAAGATCTTTCACATGACTGTACAGTAGAAAATTATTATGGTTATTAAAAAACATTTATCCAGGCAAAGTTTTGCTCGTTTGTGAAAATAAATTTGCAAAACTGTACATTTAAAATGTGGGGGAAATTTAGAGGAATAATATTTTGGCTCAAAATGTAGATATTCTGGAATCTATTAAACTATTTTATACACTTTTATGAGAGTAAACTCATTAAATGTTATTCATTTTGTTGCAAAGTTTTGAAGCTTGCTTGCAGTTGACATCATTATTTTGATAACATAAAAATATTCTGGGTTTAAAAGTAGTCTCAAGAAAAAGCACATTGCACTCAATGAAAAATCCATTCTGTCAGTCAACACAGATTGTTTAATCTCAGCTGAAAGAAGATGGGAGAGAGAAGTCTTTATTTTATCTTATGATTACTTTGCCTTAACTCTGTGCCCTAAAGCAAAAAAATAAAATTCAAAGAAAGGCAGTGAAAAATAACAGTGAAAATGAATCACCAAATGAGTTACAGAGCAATCACTGATGGAAGAACAGAGACTGATAAAGGTAATAACATTTCACTGTCTTCTTAAAAGAACCTGAAATTAACTGGTAAATACTAAACTCAATCCAAAAGATAAATCTATGATTAAAAATATAGCTACTGTTCCATACAGAAATTTTAGTTTCTGTAGACAAGCATTATATACGGTTGAAAGAAATAGTTTCAGAATGTTACTTACCAGGAATGCAGAAGCAGCCAAATTCCACTTGAAAGCAGCATGACAGTCTGCACTTAGATAGAAACACAACATGCAATCTTGGGCCCACTGAAATCAGAGGTAAAATTTCTATTCTTAATATCAACTTAAAATTCTTATGGAGGCTTTGACACCACGACTGAACCTACAGC